>CAIGRP010077091.1:0-18244 GCA_903798385.1 Fraxinus cuspidata
ATTTCCTCCGAAATCAATAATTATATTACTCTGTATTACTACTCCTACCTACTCAATACATTAATACTATTCACAATGCTAATAATACCTTCAAAATACTACAACCCGTACAATGTACGGTAGAAAACTAGTAACTGTAAAAGTCTGTATAAAAAAATCTAAAAAAAAAAAAATCAATTAGGAATAACGCTTTTTCAAGCTTATCCACCCACATATTAAGATTATTGAAGTACAATCCCAAAAACTGGATACACTTCATGATTTTACAGTAAATAGGACAAAGAACCCAATTTGAATCTCACTCAAGAAACAAGAAAATGAATTAAAGACACAAGTATAAATGACTTATCAGAAGAGGGGACAACTGACAAGGAAAATAGGCTGCATGACGAATAAACGGTCGTCGATCGTTTATAAAGAGAGAGAGAGAGAGAGAGATGGGAGGATGAGGAAACATTGAATTAAGATTTTTTTTCAATTTACGAAATACTTTATTGAATACTTGGTTTTTTAATTTAGAAAATAAAAATAGCTCTCAACCTGATTTTCTCAACAGAAATACTATAGTGTTCATATAATTACCCCACAATAATTTCTAATAATTCCTATAATTAGACATTTTTTGAGTTTTCAAAAACTAAACAATTGAACCTTGATAATAGAGAATTCTTTTGAGAAAATTACCTCAATCCTCACATTATAAGTTGAAATTTCAAAAATCAGGTATAATTTTTTTCTCCAATAATCAAATGTTAATTATTAATATTTTAAAAATTGATATACCATTTCTCTTTACTTCCTCTCTCTCTGTCTAACAATTCTTTAAATAGTCTCTCCACCTGTGTTTATTCCTTTTCTTCTCTACTCCAAAAATGGTGCCTCAAATTTTCCCCAATTCCATCACCAGTACAATTTTCTACACTAGCCATTCTGCCCCCAATGCCCACATGAAAGTTATTGAAATACCCATCCAATCCCTGTCTGATGAACCATCAACCCTATATTCCAATCCCAATTGCGCAACCTCAATTTTCAGTTGCAGATGATGTACAGTAAATGTATTGATGGCACATGGTCCAGAACTTTGTATAAAAGAAATGGTCACCGTCAATTCTTAAGCTATTATTGGGAAAGTCTCATCCACCGCCGACTACAATACTCGTCGATGTACTCATGTTTTCCCTTCTTCCTCACCAGCCCTGCAGATCATGTCCTTAGTCAGTGGTGGCGCCGTCGCAACCTCCAAGGTTTGATTCATTGATCTGGGGCAATAGTTGGATTTGTGAAGTATTACTTTTCTTACATGAGAAATTGTTGCAGCCATTATGATTTGAGGGATATGGTGTTGGAATTTTGTATCAAAGGTTTTGACCAATTTTAATTGATTATTTAAGTGGAAATCATTATTCGGTGAATGAGAAATTAAATTGCTAAAGTAACAAGTATGCGAATTATTGGAAAATTGTGTAGAATATATAAATATTCACAAACCATTTGACTAAAAATTGTGTCTTTCCACGTGAAAGATCATGACTTTTGAAATTATTATTTTTCAAGGGGTATACCTCTTCGTATAGAGACAAAATCCAATAGTTGTGTCTTTTGGTACACAACTTTTCAACAATTATATATAGACTCCAAGTGTTTGTTTTCATTCATTCATTCATTTTTTTTTTATCATTGCACTATCATATTAATGCATATTCACTTCATTTGAACATTTATTTGAAGTTTCATATAAAGGGAGTTCAAAACAGAAGTAGGTTCGTTAGTCTACGTAATTTGGAGTGCTCCTATTACGGGAAGTGATTGTTGTATCTTGGGAGACGAATGATTTACTAGTAAAGTTGTTTTACTATGGTCATTGCATGTAAATGTTAGAAATCCTCTAAACAAATTTTGAATAGAAAGATGATATAACTTTAGATGAAGTTAAAGCGTGTGGCTTCATATGTTTATGGAAGGATTTCGTAATTGGTGACTATATTTATCTATGAAATGAATTAATTGTGATAGCTAGCTATATTTAATAATATACATAGTTAGTCATAGTGGTAAATCTAGACATATTTGTTATAGATTTAATACCATAAAACAGTTGATCTCAAATGATGTAAACTCGTGAATCCACGAAGGAAAAAATTGACCAAGATATCAAGTATATTGTATATCGAGGGGAATATGTTTAAAGCCTACTATGTAAGAATCTTTGTAATGATTACTCAACCTTGTTGACTGAAGATTCCAAGATCTTGGTTCAATGGAACAACTAAGTTACAAAGATTCAATGAGCACTTGTGAGATAACTCCTAGCCATTTTTAGATAAGAAAAGTACTATCTGCAGAAAGTTTTAGGTTAAGTTATATTTTTAATGATTCTTATACCTTGGACAAACCAAAAAGGTATGGCAGGTACTTTTAATAAGAGATCATCTATATAAGTGTGAAGTGTGGCCACTTCTACGAGAATATTTCAAGGCTTGAATTTTCTAAAACTTTTATGAAACTCAAAAGTTGTTCATGGTCTAAATGAATACAACAATGAGAACTCGAAAATGTTAGGGAGGTTATTGTGTGAGTATTATTGTCTTAGTTCACATCAATGACTGACAGTTCAAGATATTGTATTCTCTGATTAGCCAAGTAAATTAGATAGTATTTCACTACGAAATGTTCAAACCCATAAGGTACCTATCCAGATGCAATAGCTTTCTGCTTGAACTTTCTTTAGTAGCGGTGGTAACAATTGTAGCTAGTAATGGTGAAAGAAAAGAAATGAAAGTCTTGCTTGAGAAATCAAGATGCTCCTTCGATGCTAGTCATGGGATGGAAATTCCCTAAATTATCGAAAAGCATATTGATTTAGTTTAGAAATTTGGTGCCTTCTATTGGCACATGAAGAAGAAATTATAGATGCCATGAATAGGGTAGTGCCTCTTCAAACAAAATAGCCCAAATTTTCACCATATCAAGGTAAAAAGACCTAGAATAAGTCATCAGGATGACTATGGTGGAGCATGGGAGAAATCTTAAAAAAATAAATTAAAGATTTCTCATATGACAATAGACGTAATCTATCATAGAATCAAACGTTAAGTTGATGAACAATAAGTTCGAGCCTAACCCAAGATTTGTGAGGGTTGCAATACTACTAATAGAATACATTCCAATTGAGGAATTGTGGGGGTAGCTTATTTTACAAGTTGGATTCTTTATACTTAATAAATCATAAAAAAATTATATGAAAGAGAAAAAGGTAGAAAACCCTTGTACTAATTATAAGGATGGTTCACAAACATAATGCATTCTTAAGTAAAAAGTGGATAAAGGTTGAAAATCGTTTATTGCATGGGTATCGAATATGCAATAATAGTATTAGGATATTTGAAGAATATTCTTAAATTGAACTATGCTGTAGTGGATAATGATACAATAATGTAAATTGAATATCTAATTTCAATTATTCAAATATCTACTAGTAAAGTTGTTTTACTATGAGAAGCGTAGTTATGTGTTAGTAATCCTCGAAAGAAATTGTGAATTGGAATATGGTATAGCTTTAGAAGCATGTGGCTTCATGGGAGGATTTCTTAGTTGGTGCCAACTTGTATCTATTAAATGAATCGATTGTGGTAGCTAGCTCTATTTAATAAGATACAAAGTCTGTCAATGGTAAGTCTAGACATATACGTCATAGACTTAAAACCATAAAGCAGTTAATCTCAGATGGTGTAAACTCATGGATCCACTAAGAAAAGACTTACCAAGAGATCAAGTATACTGTATATCGAGGGAAATGTATATAAAGCCTACTACGTAAGGATCTTCGTAATGGTAACATAACCTTGCTAATTGGAGATCTCAAGATCTTGGTTCAATATGACAACTAAGTTATAAAGATTCAATTACCACTTGGAGTTAACTCATAGTCATTCCTATGATAAGAAAAGTGCTATTTGCAGAAAGTTATAGGTTAAGTTATATTTTTACCAATTGCTATATATTGGACAACCCAAGTAGGGTTGGCTGGTACTTTTAATAGGTGATCATCTATATAAGTGAGAAGTGTAGCCTCTTCTATGACATCATTTCAAGGTTTGAATTTTATACAGCACTTATGAAACCCAAAAGTTGTTTAGGGTCAAAATGAACCTAATCATAAAAACCGAAAAGGTTTAGGGAAGACATTGCGTGAGTAATGTTGTCTTGGTTTAAACCAACGGTTAAATGGTTTAAGACATCACGTTCAGCAATTAACCAAGTAAATCCGATAGTATTTCACTAAGGAAGGTTCAAGGCCACAAGCTACATTCCCTAATGCAATGTTTTTTATTTTTTTGCTCTCTCTCTCTCTCTCTTAGTGTGTCTGCATAGTCTTTTGCATTAATCTCCATTCATGTGGGGATTTGTTGAAATTTGTATCAAAAATTGATTTTGACCAATTTTAATTGATTATTTAAGTGAAAATCATTATTTGATGAATGAGAAATTAAACCTCTTAAGTACATGAATTATTAGAAAATTGTGTAAAATATTATGAAATATTCAAGAATTGTTTGACTAAAAGGTGTGTCTTTCCATATGAAAGATCATGACTTTTGAAACTACTAGTCAATGGTAAACGTGCGTTGTACGTTATTCTGAAATGCATTATAAGCAAAGACAGATGTTGTGGGAGACTGTGCCAAGCTGTAGCCCGGTCAAGTTATAATTTTTTTTACACCAAAAAAAGAAAGTGGGGTGAGGACTTATATATATATATAAGCTCAACTTGTAGTACGCCTAGATCTGTTCCTATTTATAAGTTTTCTAAAAGTAATATATGAATGTGCGTGCATTTAAAAAACAGTTTTAAAAAATTCTTTGTGTGAAATGAACTTTTTAATTAATAAGAATGTTTTTGTACACTATATTTTTTGTGTGATTAGGAGTATTTGACTTAACTAAAACCTTTGTAGTTGCCATAGAAATTCCCCTTGAAAGTGTAACGTATAACTGTTCGTGCGAGAATATATGTTGTGGAAGATATATTCCGACATGAGTTATTGTTTGTCCTTGGGCATTGTTGATTGTCATTGCAAAACAGAGACAAAAGGGAAACTGCCCCGTATGAATTTATATGGATATCCTTCATCATTTGCATGACTCAATGGTATATCCGGAATGAATATGTGTTTGCTAGAGTGTTGTCCAGTAGTTGCCTCTGTATGGATAACTTGTCTACTGAATTGACACAAACCATTCTACTCCCATTGTAGAGACCATTTGAAGGATCTAGATTCCTTGAGAGCATTATCGGACAATTTATTTTCAACAATAATCGATGAGGTAGAATTCCATTTGGAAGTAATGTGTTGAGGAACTCTGGTTGATAGTAATTATTTGTGTCATCTAATGCTACATCATAACTAAGAAACTCTTTAGTTTCACTTGGGAAAAGATCAATCATACTTTCNTTTGAAGGATCTAGATTCCTTGAGAGCATTATCGGACAATTTATTTTCAACAATAATCGATGAGGTAGAATTCCATTTGGAGTAATGTGTTGAGGAACTCTGGTTGATAGTAATTATTTGTGTCATCTAATGCTACATCATAACTAAGAAACTCTTTAGTTTCACTTGGGAAAAGATCAATCATACTTTCATTTATCATATCAACATTTCCATTTGTAGTGGAAAGAATTGCTCTTTGTGTTATATATTCTGAAAATTCTGTATTATTTGCTAGTTTTGAGAAGACAGTGTTGATTAAATTGAGCTCTGGAGAGTTTTTGTTGTCGGATGAAAGTATTATGTCTTTTGGAATTAAGACGAAGTCTTCTCCTGTAGTTGGTTCTAGTCCATTACCGATGTTGATCAAGTATTCCACGAATTGATGATCGTTTTGGGCTCTCATATTCTTCTTCAATTGTAGTTTATGTAATTTTTTTCCAAAGATATGATCATACCAAACTTTCATTAACTATTTATTATCTTCTTGCTCGCGAGACAATTGGAAGAACTCGGCGAAAATCTTCCTCAAATACCATTACTTTACTCCCAAACGGTACAAAATTGTTTACAATATCTTGAAAAGTTCTGTTAACAGCCTCAATTGTTGCTCTCTTTGCCAATAGAGCTTCATCCTATATAGTGAGTGTTGCTTGTTGAATAAGTTCGGCTCGACTGCTTTGCTTTGATATATGGCATATTGATTATTCGTTTTCTTGCGACGGAATGTTGAATCTTGAATGAGGTGTTCGGTCTCCAGGCATTATTGAAGCAGCAACTCCAGAAGTTGCAGTTGCAAGTGCTATCATACCGTTTGATCTTATTTCAGCAAGTAATGCACGATATATAAATGTTTCGCTAGTTCCTCCAGGTCCATCAACAAAGAAACCCCACCTTTTTTTATTGTTTACTTTATCAAGTATGAGATCATGGGCTCTTCTTTGATCATGATATAGATAATGTGATGCTTGTGTGTCTTCAATTGGTGTTTCAATTGATCTTTCATCTTATATGTCCTTTGTACTGAGATAGTATGTATCTCTGTATAGACATCTCTTAGTTGAGGCAAGTCATTTACGTTGATATTTCTTCCCATGGATTGAATGAATGATTGAATATCTTGAAGTGTATGTTGAAGTTGTAACTGTAATGAATCTTGATCTTGTTTTCTGAAATCTTCAGACATATGTTAAAAGTAAAAATCCCATAAATTTCTAACATCAGTGGGTTCACAATAAGTCAACGGTGTAGCAAAGAGTCTTCTAAATGCTCGAGGCATCTCAAAAGCAGCAGCTTCATCTAAGCATTCAATGATACTTTGATCGGACTCAAGAAGCCCTCAAGAACTTGGGAGATCCGAGGCTATCCGTTTGAGGAAAAGCAATAGTAAAAAAAATGAATATTTTTAGGCTTGACAGTTTAAGGAATTTGGGTTCAGTTTCAAAGCATTTCTATACTTGTTTTCAATCACAATTTTTGGGTTTGGGTTTAATTTGTTTGCAGGTTTTGTTTCCTCCACAATACCACCTGCAAAGTATGTATGCGTATTTGTGTGAGAGAGGTGGTGGTCTTTGTATTCTAAGACATTCACAAATTAATGTGAAAATCACGTGGAGTATTGTCAGGTTTTATTCTCTACACAGAGTAATGTTCTCCAACACAGTTTCAATAACATTTCTTAGATAGTATATGACCCAATGCATTGTTTATATTTTCCACAAACAATCTAAGAAAAATTTAATCATGTCAAATTACAGCAATTCACCTTATGTGGGCTGAATTTAACTTGTATCTTTAAAGGAAGCTAAATGAATGGGTTTTTAATATGTCAGTATTTTTAACCAGGCTTTCAATTCAATGGAACATTTAAGTAGTAGAACTCAGAATGGAAGTATGTTCAAATGAAGAAGCTTATAATATATGTAATTCATATGCTCCAAGAAAATGTTTTAGTATCCTTAAAAACAAAAACAAAAAAGTAAAAGAAACTAATAAAGAGTCAAAGGCTCTAGAAAAAAAATCAGTAGTAGAAAAGTGAAAAAACAAAAATGTAGGTTCAATGTACTTTTTAATTAAAATTATATAATTAACAAAGTTAATTTAAAATAGTACACATGTTATTCAATGATGGGTTGGGCATACCATATGGGATGGTATGACCGCCCCACTCAAGAATTTTTCCATCTAAATCACCATTTAAATAAATTATTTAGCATCTAGTTAATCCAATCTACATTATTTCCTATTCAGGATTTGAAATAACACCGATGGTATAACCGCCTCACCCAAGAATTTTTCCATCTAAATCACAAATTAAAAAAGTTGTTTTAGCATCGAGCTAATCCAATCTACCTTATTTCCTATTCTGGATTTGAAATAACACGACCCACAATTTACATCATTGAGCAAAGTACAGGATTGGTACAAGTGAAAGTCACGCTTCAAGGTTTGAACAATGTGCAATGAATTACTTTGGTCACCTCCAACACACCCAAAAAAAAAAAAAAATCATATTTCACTTCGAAAAATCTCTCAAATAAAATTTTTAGTAAATTTCAAGATTTATAGAATATGAGTCATACCCAAAAAGTGCTCATCAAAGCATAACATCACAATGCATTGACAAGTTTAACATAGTTCTTGACTAATATCTAGACATGACAAAATATTCTTGACAATTATCAATTTTATAAATATTCTGTAATTTGAAACTTTTCAAAGAGTAATGTTATCTTGTATCACTGCTTAGCACTAATTTAGATGATATTGTCAACCTTTACATAAACTTGTAAAGTGAATTGAGTGGATGAGTCGAGTCGAGTCGAGTCGAGTCGATTCGAGTAATGAAAACATTTTTGCACCATGCATTCTTTCACAACCAGCACTGAATGTTTTTTGTCTTCAAAACAGATATTGTATTGAGTAGTAAAATTTTAACAATCGCTAAAACTGATTTTCAATACCTAGGACTGAATCTGTGTTTACCAAGAGCATTGAATAAACAAATATTACAAACAGCTTCTTTCTTACAAATTTCAATTCCTTAAAACTATATACAAGGATGGCATTACAACAAAAGATTCTACAAAAATATTTCTGAATAGATGCCATTTCCATATGGAAAAATAGTATAATTTTCAACCATTCACAAGCATTTCCGTTATCAAATCATTCCAAGAGTCTATAGGTCCAGGCAAACACCAATGTAGACAATCATTTTGCAGCTTCAAATGTTTATCTTTTCCGGAATATGGATGGAATTGCATGTAGACTCCCGGATGACCATCATGTCGTAATATAGAAACTAAGGTCGTATCAAATAGTTTCAAAGTTAAAACATTTTTCCTTTCCTATAGCTGCTGCTCTCTCGAATTCTTCAAGTTCGATGTTTCGCATAACCCCATCTATATCATTGACGTCGATCTCACCTTCTTGAAACAGTCTCGTCCTGTTACAATATCCACCCGTGTTCCATTCCCCATTCTCGAAGTGATCTGGAGTTGTCGTTCTAAAGAACATATAAGCCTTGTGCTTTGAGCTCGTGATGAATTTCAGTGTCGAGTTCAGTGCTTTGCAATAGGCATAATAATATCCTACTTGTGTTATGTTCTTCCCTTGGCAATTATGGCATCCCACAATCGTGATGTTCTCGCAGTAAATTGCAGATTTCAGACCACTTCCCCCCTGCAACTCCTATATAATCAAAGTTTTCGTATTGATCCGTCCATATCACATCTAGCTCGTCGAGATGAAGCTGAATTATGCCCGACGAAACTCCATTGATATCTTCAAATACACTTGCTTTTGGAAGAAACGGAGACCAAACAACTGAAAGAGTCAAGTAGTGAGAAAGGAAAACCCATCTTTGGCTATTGTATTGCTCGTCGATAAATTTCTTATAGTTTTTGATTCTATGATGTGGGAGAGCTAAATATTTGGTGCTTGAAATGTAACAAAAACCAATTTGTGAAAACAATTTAAATAGCTGAGAGATGAATTCATTTTAAATCTAAAATGACTTATCAGAAGAGGGGACAACTGACAAGGAAAATACGCTGCATAAAGAATAAACGGTCGTCGATCGTTTATAAAGAGAGAGAGAGGGGAGGATCAGGAAATATTGAATTAAGATTTTTTTTCAATTTACAAAATACTTTATTGAATACTTGGTTTTTTTATTTAGAAAATAAAAATAGCTCTCAACCTGATTTTCTCAACAGAAATAATATAGTGTTAATGTAATTACCCCACAATAATTTCTAATAATTCCTATAATTAGACATTTTTTGAGTTTTCAAAAACTAAAGACATGTTCTTTTTACCATTTTCAAATCGTTTTCTATTTTCGATTTTTCAAAATAATGAAAACGTGTTCTCTTTTTCATTTTCGAAAACGTGTTTTTTAAAACAAGTTAATTTGTCATTTTGTGTGTTTTCATTTATAATCAAGTCAAAATTTTCAAACGCGTTTTGGGTATTTTCAAAACAATTTTGAAAAATATCAAAAAAAACACATTTTCAACAATATCAAAATGAAAACTAAAAACAAAAAAACCAAAATGAATTTAAAACTCAAAACACAACAGAAATACAAAGAAAACGGCCCATAAACAATTGAACATTGATAATAGAGAATTCTTTTGAGAAAATTACCTCAATCCTTACATTTTAAGTTGAAACTTCAAAAATCAGGTATAATTTTTTTCTCCAATAATCAAATGTTGATTATTATTATTTTAAAAATTGATATACCATTTATCTCTTTACTTTTTCTCTCTGTGTCTAACAATTCTTTAAATAGTCTCTCCACCTGTTTTTATTCCTTTTCTTCTCTACTCCAAAAATGGTGCCTCAAATTTCCCCACTTCCATCACCAGTACAATTTTCTACACTAGACATTCTGCCCCCAATGCCCACATGAAAGTCATTGAAATACCCACCCAATCCCTGTTTGATGAACCACCAACCATATATTCCCATCCCAATTGCGCAACCTCAATTTTCAGTTGCAGATAATATACAGTAAATGTATTGATGGCACATGGTCCGGAACTTTGTAAAAAAAATGGTCACCGTGTACTCATGTTTTCCCTTCTTCACCAGCCCTGCAGATCATGTCCTCAGTGGTGGCGCAGTCGCAGTAGTCATCACCTCCAAGTTTGATTCATTGATTTGGTGCAGTAGTTGGATTTGTGAAGTATTACTTTTCTTACACGAGGAATTGTTGCAGCTATTATAATTTGAGGGATATGGTGTTGGAATTTTGTATCGAAACTTTTTTCACCAATTTTAATTGATTAATTAAATGAAAATCTGAATGAGAAATTAAACTGCTTAACTACGTGAATTATTGAAAAATTGTGTAGAATATTATAAAATATTCAAGAACCATCTGTCTAAAAGATGTGTTTATTCATATGAAAGATCATGATTTTTGAAACTAATATTTTCAATAGGTGTATCTCTTCATATAGAGACAAATTCCAATAGTTGTCTCTTACATAGGTTGTATCTTTTGTGACACAACTTTTCAACAACTATATATAGGCTCCATATGTTTGTTTTCATTCATTCATCTTTTTATCATTGCATTATCATGTTAATGCATATTCACTCCAAAATATTTTGAACATTTATTTGGAGTCGAGTTTCATGTAAAGGGGGTTCAAAACATAGGTAGGTAAGTTGGTGTATGTAATTTGGAGTGATCGTATTACGAGTCATGGTCTTTGTATTTTGAGAGACGAATGTCAAAAAATCGTTAGCACTCGTATGGGATATAATTGTCTTACGATTGTTAAAAAAATTGTAAACGTGCATTTATTTAATTCCAATAATGTACATTTCACTTGCATAAATTCGAACAAAACTTCAACTTACCAAAACCAATTATGTAAAGTATAAATGAGGAATGCATAAATATGAGTTTGATCGCGGAATTGTGAGGCTTGCAATACTACTCGTGTGATACCTTCCTAATTAAGGAATTGTGGGGGTAACTTATCTTACAAGTTATATTCCTTATACCTTATAAATAATAGCAAATTTCTGTGAGGTTGAAAAGGTAGAAAATTCTTGTAATAATTCTTGAAGTACGAGGATGGTTCACAAAGGTGAAGCCCTAAACCAAAAGTGGTCAAAATGTGAACAAGATCGTTATTGCATAAGCATTGGATATGCAATCAAAGTATTGGAATATTTGATTAATATTCATAAATTGAACTGCATTTTAGTGGATAGTGATGCTAATGATTCTAGAATCCACTAGTAAAGTTGTTTTACTATGGTCATTGTAGGTATATGTTAGAAATCCTCTAAACAAACTGTGGATTGATAGATGATACAACTTTAGATGAAGTTAAAGCATGTGGCTTCATATGTTTATGGGAGGATTTCATAATTGGTGACTATATGTATTTATGAAATGAATTAATGTGATAACTAGCTATATTTAATAACATACATAGTTAGATTCATAGTGGTAAGTCTAAATATATTCGTCATAGACTTAACATCATAAAGAAATTGATCTCAAATAGTGTAAACTCATGGATCCACTACAAAAAAATTTACCAAGAGATCAAATATACTACATATCGAGGGAAATGTGCTTAAAGTTTACTGCGTAAGAATCTTTGTAATGGTAACCCAACGTTGTTGACTAGAGATCCCAAGATCTTGGTTCAATTGAACAACTAAGTTACGAAAATTCAATGAGCACTTAGGAGCTAACTCATAGCCATTCTTATGATAAGAAAGTGTTAAATGTAGGAAGTTTTATGTTAAGTTATACTTTTAATGATTCTTATATATTGGACAAACCAATAGGGTATGACAGGTACTCTTAATAGGAGAACACCTAAATAAGTGTGCAGTGGGGCCACTTCTACAAGAATGTTTAAAGGCATGGATTTTCTAAAACACTCATGAAAAGTTGTTTAGAGCCAAAACGAACACAACAATGAGAACTCGAAAATGTTAGGGAGGTTATTGTGTAAGTACTATTGTCATGGTTTACATTAACGGCTAACAGTTCAAGATATTTTGTTCACTGATTAGTAAAGTAAATTCGATAGTATTTTATTACGGAAGGTTCAAACCCATAAGGTACCTATCCAGATGCAATAGCTTTCCGCTTGAACTTTCTTTACTAGCGGTGGTAACAACTACCGCTAGTAGCGGTGAAAGAAAAATAAAATGAAAGTCTTGCTTGAGAAATCAAGATGCTCCTTCAATGACCACACCAGTCATGGGATGGAAATTCCCTAAATTTTTGAAAAACATATTGACTTGATTTAGAAATCAGGTTCCTTCTATTGGCACATGAAGAAGAAATTATAGAAGTCATGAATAGGGCAATGCCTCTTCAAACAAACAGCCCAAGTTTTCACCATATCAAGGTGAAAAGACTTGGAATAAGTCATCAGGATGATCATGGTTGAACATGGGAGGTTCTAAAAAAATTAAAGATTTCTCATACGGCGATAAGCGTAATCTATCATAGAATCGAACATGAAAAAGTTGATGAACTATAAGTTCGAGCCTAACCCAAGATTTGTGGGGTTTGCAATACTACTTACAGAATTCATTCAAATTGACGAATTGTTGGGGTAGCTTATTTTACAAGTTATATTTTTATACCTTATAAATCATAAAAAAATTCTATGAAGGAAAAAAATGTAGAAAAATCTTATACTAATTACAAGGATGGTTCCCAAACGTGATGCGCTTTTAAGTCAAAAGTGGATAAAATGGGTTGAAAATTGTTTATTGCATGGCTATCGAATATGCGATAATAGTATTAGAATATTTGAAGACTATTCTTAAATTGAAATACGTTGTAGTGGATAATGGTACAATGATGTAAATTGAATATCTAATTTCAATGATTTAAATATCTACTAGTAAAGTTATTTTACTATGACAAGCGCGGTTATGTATTAGAAATCCTCGAAAGAAATTGTGATTGGAATATGGTATAGCTTTAGAAGCATGTGGCTTCATGGGAGGATTTTTTAGTTGGTCCCAACTTGTATATATTAAATGAATTGATTGTGGTAGCTAGCTATATTTAATAAGACTTTAAGTCTATCGTCTAGGCTAGCTATATTTAATAAGACTTTAAGTATGTCGTTTAGACATATACGTCATAGATATAATATCATAAAGCAATTGATCTCATATAATATAAACTCATGAATCCACTAAGCAAAAAATTACCAAGAGATCAACTATATTGCATATCGAGGAGAATGTGCTTAGAGCATACTACGTAACCTTACTGATTGGAGATCCCAAAATTTTAGTTCAATGGGACAACTAAGTTATGAAGATCCAAAGAAACACTTCAGAGCTAACTCCTACCTATTCCAACGATAAGAAGTAAATGGGACAACTAAGTTATGAAGATTCAATGACCACTTGGAGTTAACTTCTAGCCATTTATAAGAAAAGTGATATATGCAGAAAGTTATAGGTTAAGTTATACTATTAATGTTCAAATATCTTGGACAAACTAAGTAGGGTATGATAGGTACTCTTAATAGAATATATAAGTGTGAAGTGTGGCTGCTTCTATGAGAATGTTTCGAGGCTTGAATATTCTAAAGCATTTATGAAATCCAAAAGTTATTCAGGGCAAAAATGAACCCAATCATGATAACTAAAACGGTTTAAGGAAGACATTATGTGAATACTGTTGTCTTGGTTAACACCAATGGCAGAATGTTTCAAAACATCACGTTCACCAATTAGCCAAGTAAATCCAATAGTATTTCACTTAAGGGAGGTTCAAGGGCACAAGCTACCTCTCGTGATGCAATGTTTTTCCGCTTTCTCCCTACTAGTGTTTGCATAGTGTTTTGCATTAATTTTCATTCATGTGGGAGATTGTTCGAATTTTGTATGGAAATTTGGTTTTGACCAATTTTAATTGATTATTTAAGTGGAAATCATTATTTGGTGTCTGAGAAATTAAACATCTGAAGTATGTGAATTATTGGAAAATCGTGTAGAATATTAAATATTCAAGAACCGTTTGACTATAATGTGTGTCTTTCCATATGAAAGATCATGACTTTTGAAACTATTATTTTCCAATATGTGTATCTCTTCATATAAAGACAAATTCCAATAGTTGTCCCTCTTCCATAAGTTGTGTCTTTTGAGACACAACTTTTCAACAACTATATATAGACCACGTATGCTTGTTTTCATTCATTCATTTTTTTTAATCATTGCATTATATTGTTAATGTATATTCACTTCAAAATATTTTGAATATTTATTTAGAGTCGAGATTCATATAAAAAGGGTTCAAAACATAAGTATGTTCGTTTGTCTACGTAATTTGGAGTGCTCCTATTCTAGGACGTGATTGTTGTATTTCGGGAGACGAATATCGAAAAACCGTTAGCACCCGTGTGTGATATAATCGTCTTAAGGACAAAGAGATCAACTATTGCCTCGACCAAACTCATATTCATGCAATTCTCATTTCTACTTTACATTATGCACGTAAAATGTACGTTATTGGAATATAATAAATGCACGTTTACAATTTTTCTAACATATGGTGGTAGATTTGAAGTGAGGTGGTGGTGGATTGAGGTAGTAGCAATGATTTCGTTGGTGTCGATGGTGGGTGGGCAAGGACGGATCCAGGACCGGATTTCAGATCGGATTAATACGTAAAAAAAATAAAATTACATAAGAAAATTTTTTTTTTACATAAAAATTTTTTTTCTACTAAAAAAAATAAATGGGCTCTAGAAATCCGCCCCTGTGGATGGGTGAGTTCTAAATTTTACAGTGTTGTGAAAAGGAAATGATTTGGGTGGTGGTGCTGGTGCTGGTGTTGGTTGTGAATTTGAGGAGGTGTCCACAATTTGGATGGTGGTGGAGGTGGAGGAGGAGGTTGTGGCTGTGTATTTGAGGTCAAAATGGTGGTGGTTGTGGTGGAAGTGGTAAATTTGAGATGGTGCCGGCTATTTGGACGGTGACAACGATGGTGACGATGGTGGGGTGGGTTGAGATAAAGAATGATTGTGGCCAACTATGTATATATATCTTTTAAAAATAAAATTTTATTATGCTGGATTGGTTTTTACTCTAATTTTTTTTTTTAGTTTATAATTGCTTGAATTGAAATATAAAAAGCCTTAACCTGCATGGTACTGACAATTAATTTTGTGGTGATACAGAGAGACTGGAATAAGGAAATGGGAGCTAAAAGAGATTATTGAGTTTATGGAGATTTCATGATATCTTGCTTTTGATATACCCATGTGAAGGAAGAATGTGGATTATTATCCCATCTAATTTTGAAAATCTTGCAGTAAGCTCTAAATTTACACGATCAATTTTAAGAGAAACATCCATATGCATATACTTTTTGAGAAAATGTTTATTTTATCAAGTACATCATTTTTATACCTATTACCGACTCATGTGCCACTTTGTTTTCATGCTTTTCTACTACGTGATTTACTGAATACTTGAAGGATGAATATTACGTATATGTATATGAATCATATTAGGAATTGATTCGAAGAAAATTGATTTCTCACATTCATAAGATGATTAAGATGTAGTCTGACAAGGCCAATTATGTCTTTGTTTACCAAAAATAAAATTAATAAACAAGTAACAAGGAAAAATAGTTCCTCACTCGCATGAATTATTTGCAGTAAGGCTATATAAGAAGAAAGAGTTAGAAGTTAGATGGAATGAGGTTCTGGCGCACAATTGCAAATTCAGTTGACCGTTAATAACATGAGATGAGATCACGAGACATTTTTGGCTAAGTGTGTAGTTTGGTTGACGGATGGAGGTCGAAAAGTTTTCTTTACATGCTTATTCTCATTTTGAAGCCAAAAATATAGTATTCTCTTCGTCGAGAGTTGGAACAACTTATTTTGGCATTCATGGTGAAAGGAATGTTTCATGCATCCAAATGTTGTGTAGGAGAATTTACCTCTTTGACAGAAAAATTTTTGAATGATATTATTTGTTTTAAATTTTCCCGCTATATGTGAATTTTCTTCAAAAATTAAATGATTTATGAAATGAAGCACTAAACTTGTCCGTACGATCACACTAGTTAAAGTCACCAATTCATCGAGTCCTGGACGTAGGAGGTAGTATTATTGGGTCAGTGACTGCAGGTGTTACCTCGGTCACCATTTACTATATGTGTAATGCTTTAAACACGTGTAAATTTCTGTCAGTGCTTAATAGTAACCATCAATAGATTATTCTTATCGTTAGTCAATTTTACGGAGTGAATCCTGAAATTGTGATGTATTGGATCGTATTGAAGTCCCACTAGTTCCCTGCGAAAAACGCTCTTCACCGATCTTTATAATCACATTTTTTGGTGGATTTTTAATTTGAGTTGTTAAGAGATAATATATGTACATTGTCATACCTAATTAACATTGTCTCCTTGATAATTTTCTTCATTTCAACAAAAGAAATGTAGGCACATGATATTTTATGATAATCTGTCCCGGTGAAAGAACCCAATTCAATCAACTCTCGTAATCTTTCAAATCATAGGCTAATGAGGACGCATGGAGTGTTTCTTTTTAAAAAAATTTAAATTAAAATTGTAGTAGAGATAGATTTAGAGTGGGATATAATACATATAGTGTTAAAACGAACGAATTTAATAAAGACAATATTGAAATATGATATGGATGAAAATAGAATTTTTTTTAAAAAAATTAAAATTTTAATAGAAATAAACTTAGAGTTGGATAGATATATAAAAATTGTAGATGTAAATAGCGGTACCCATAGATAGTTGTGACCCACGAGTTGTGTCTTTGTGAATATATAACTTTGTATTATTTGTGATTAGTATGTGACATGATCATAAATTTTGTGCTATTGTGACAGTGATATGTTTAATTAAATTTTAGGTCAATATATTTTATCAGAAGTCACAAAATATGATCACCTAATTTTTGAAAACATTTCACAAGTTTTTTATTTTCTAAAATGTATTTTGAAACATGTCTATTTATGTATTTTTATTCAATCCATTTTGTGGTAAATGGGCCCAAGAATCGTACCACGTTAATTTAGTGCTTAGGCCGCCATTACCCATTAAGAAAGATCGGCCCTGGCCCAAGATAGTGATGGCAATTTTTCCCGCCCCGCTCCGTCCCCGCGGGGTGCGGGGAGGGAGTGCCCCTTCCCGAACCCGCCCCGTTGCCATCACTAGCCCAAGACCTACTGTGTAAATGCCTAAGTCAAAAAATAAATAAAAAATAAATATCCTAAGCGAGGTCTCTCCTTCTCTCTTTTTCTCTTTGTCTGGCCTCTCTTCTTGAATTACATGGCTTCGAAAATCAAAATCATTATTCTTGAAGGTGAATTACTTGGCTTCAAAATCAAAATCTTTATTCTTAGATATGGGCAATGTCTGTTTAATTGCTTATTCAAAAAATCTCTATTCTTTTTAAAGATTGTTGTTTAATTTGTCATTATAATTCTTGTGATCCTCTGTGAAAATGTTGTTTAAGCCCTATTTTAATCTGTGAATGGTTGCAGCACAGGATTCTAGTTGTTGTTTTATCATGTTTTGATTTCTATGATTGAATCTTCATTGTTGGTCCAGAATCAAGAGTTTGTATCAACTATTACAAAAATATAAAATCACAGAATCGTAAAATAGAACACAAAGATTTTTCACCCCTTTTGGAACCTGAATGTTCAGCTATGAGCATCTACCTTGTAGATTAAGC
>CAIGRP010077101.1:0-10595 GCA_903798385.1 Fraxinus cuspidata
GAGATATGGATATGTGTTGATCTCGTCTATCGATCATTTCTTTTATCCCACTATTAAGTCAATGTAAGTCGAAAACTCCTTTTCGACTTATGAGTTCACCTTGGCCAAGGATTTCATTATCAACTTAACTTGATAAAATGTAGATCATAATCTCTTACTACTAAGAGTGATGAATCATCTCTCGATCATTCACAACCTTTATATAATTCTTGACATACCCGAACGATACTGTATTAGCGTCCCTTAGTAGAGCAATATCTAACACCACCAAAGTATGACTGTCCTCGTGTAAAGGACTATGATGACCTCAAGTCAAATGATCAATTCCACTACCTAACGTTAGAGATTAACCACTAACACTCAGATAGTTATCCATGTGGAATTTCTCAGTGGGTCTCCAATGTTTTGTTCTGTAACAAAACATCAATGTGTTCATTCAAGTATCACCATACTTTAGCTTGTGAGATCAACTATTTACTTCACAAGTAAGAATGCCACACGTGATGATCTATCTGCAATAACGATATCTGTATCTCGTTATTACTTCAACCACAAACGATTTAAGATTCAGTCATATGTAATTTGTGTCAACTCCTCGTGATTAAAAAATCACCAAGACTTGAATCTAGGGATTCTATTATTTAATTTATTAGAATATTAATTCAATTAAATAATAAATATTGCCACAAATACGTATCGATTATATATATTAAAAGTGTTCATGTCTAAAGTTGATTGGACCTAAAGCATAACACTTACAGATATGTGCTTCTTACTTCTTTAAGTGGGAAGTTGCTCGATTTTGAGTATATTAAGGTCATGTATGTGAATGACTTAGATTTTTCTAGCGTATATGAATCATGTAATAAGGGTGCGGTAGACAAATTCTTTAAGCATGAGGGTTATTTGTTTCGAGAAAATAGACTATGTGTTCCTAATTGTTCTATGCGTGAATTGTTGTTAGAGAAGCACACAGTGGGGGATTAATGGGACACTTTGTGGTTGCAAAGACTTTAGAGATGTTAAGGGTACATTTTTATTGGCCTAAAATGAGGATTGATGTAGAACCACCTTGTGATCGATGTATAACTTGTAAACTGGCTAAGTCTAAGGTTCTACTCCCACATATTGTATACTCTTTTACCCGTTCCTTGCAAAAATGTAGAACGAACTTGTGATCGATGCATAACTTGTAAACAGGCTAAGTCTAAGGTTCTACTCCACGGATTGTATACTCCTTTACCCGTTCCTAGTGAACATTGGGTTGATATCTCTATGGATTTTATTTAAGGTTTATCTAGGATAAAAAGGGGTCGGGGTTCAATATTTGTAGTGGTCAATAGGTTTTCTAAGATTTCTCATTTCATTCCATTTGGCGGTTTTGTGGGGGTAAGTTAGGCACAAAATTGCTGTTTTCTACTATATGTCACCCACAAACCGATGGACAAACCAAAGTAGTCAATAGGACTATGATTCAATTGTTGCGCACAGTGATTAATAAAAATTTAAAAAGTTGGGAAGAATGTTTATCTTCCATTGAGTTTACATACAATACGGCTATACATTCTACTACTTAATGTTCACCGTTTGAATTTTTTATGGTTTTAATCCACTAGCACCATTAGATTTAATTTCTCTACCTGTGAATGAACATGGTAGTTTAGATGGTAAAAGGAAAGTTGATATCGTAAAGTCACTCCATGAAAAGGTGAGGTTGCAAAATGAAAATAAAAACAAGCATTATGTGACACGAGCTAACAAGGGTCAGAAGAGCGTTTCATTTGAATCTGGTGATTGGGTTTGGGTACATTTGAGAAATGAGCACTTTCCAGAGCAAAGGAAATGAAAGTTACAGCTAGAGATGTCAATCGAGCAGAGCGGTTCGAGGCTTGACCACTCGGCTCGTGAAAAATGAGCCACAAGCCACTCGAGCTCATTAAAAGATAAGCCCGAGCACAACTCGGCTCGTTTTTCAGAGAGGGGCTAGGTGAGCCGCTTGCCGAGCATCCCACGAGCCTGGCTCGTGGACTAGTTTTATGGGCGAGCCACGAGCGAGGCCGGCTCATGGCTTACCAAAAAAAATAAATAATAAAGCAAAACGTGGCTGATCTAGTCAATGAACAAAAGTTCGATGACCCCGAAACGGTCACTAAACTTTTGTAAGTGACCGTTTCACTGAACTTTTGTCAGTGACCGTTAAGGTCACTTAAATTTTATTTGTTTCAAATCCATCTTTTCCCTATAAATACCCATCCATTAATCCATTTTTTTCACTCAACCATCAATCTCTCATCTCTACTCTCTAAATTTCTAATATCTTGATTCTTTCTTCTACATTTTACTTACATTATTGAGTTTTAATCTTTATTTTACAATCTATTTTCTACACTACTACATAATCTATATTCATTTATCAATTCTATTTCAAGTCTTCAACATTCAATTTCAATTATCTGATTACAAATTTCCAATTCACAAATGGATTCACGCTCATTTGTTGAAAACTTGTTCGGAGCTAGAGGTGAATCACCTATCACGCCCCAAAGTCAATTTCAGAATGAATTCGCCGGTATAAATGAATTACCTATTCTAGAAAATATTTTGGATTTCGATTCTCTTGGAAGTAGTAATCCAATTGATTTGGATGACGTTGATGTTTTAGAGGCGAAACATGATGATGAACCTATATTAGATATTCCCGATACAAGAGAGAAGAAAAAGGGGAAAAACAGGCAAAATGTTAGGACCATTTTAAATTGGTTCAAACTGATCGTGTGGTCGATAGAGTTCCAGAATCCAAAGCAGTATGTAAATACTATCAACAATGATTGGCATGGGAAAAAGGTATTGGAACTTTCCACCTCAGTCGTCACTACAGAACATGTGCGGCCAAACAAAGCCTTCTTTTGCTGGTCAAATGCAACTACAATTCGGTAGTCCAGGCAATGGTGCTACTACTACGCCACTTTCTACGTGGATGTATTCGAATGAGAAAGCTCGAACGGGAATGGTGAAGTTCGTCAACTAAGTTGCCACTAGCAATAGTGGACAACCAACATTTCGTTTTCTACGTGAAAGAATATATTCAATTGAGGTACATTGGGGTAAGTCGAAATACTCTTCGGTCTGATACAATAGAATATTTCTTTCAGTCAAAGAAACTATTGATTGCCGATTTAGAAAAATATGGGGGTGTGATATCTTTAACTTTGGATATAAGGGAATGGATTAATGAAAGAGGTTATATAGCTGCAACTACACACTACATAGACCCACTTTGGTGTATACAAAAAAAAATTATAGCTTTCAAAATTATTGAGTTCCCTCACAACGCTAACAACATATTTAATGCTATTATGAACATTGTTAAAGAATATCGTTGCGAGAGTAAANTTTAATGCTATTATGAACATTGTTAAAGAATATCGTTGCGAGAGTAAAATTCGTTCATTTACATTCGACAACGCTAGTGTAAATAAAGTAGTTATCGATAAATTGTACAGAGTACTGCAACCTAATTTCTGTGGTTATTTGTTTCATATTTGATGTGTATACCATATTTTTAATTTAATAGTACAAGACAATTTAAAACATATTAAGGATGAAATTCAATGAATTAGGAATGCACTAGTGTATATCACGATTTCACCTAATAGAAAACAAGCATGTGAGGAATTTTGTGCCGAAACATACAGAGTTAGCAACATCAAATTATGGTATCAATATTATACAAACACCAAATATAATATCAATATACTACAAACCATCAAGATCAACTAATTGCTAGACAAATATAAAGATATCAAAATAACCAACCATTTTTAAAATAAATACTATTACTCTCCCCCTAAATCAATACTACTTACCCTTTTTTATCACGAATAACAAAGGAAAACAAGCAACCTAATCAGGCTCCTCCTCAGTGGCCTCCTCCACACAATATGATGTTAATTTGCCCAAGTAAGAAGACAATTTAAAGTTTTGAAGATTTAGAGAATATGAAAATTGAAAAGCTATGAAAAAGTTTAAGAAAAAATATTGAATATGGCTTTAAAGAAATGCAATTTCAAGTCATGTATAACATAAATCACGTGACAATACAAACATACATTTGATCACTCATACCAGTATAATTCGCGAACAATGAAATTTTTCTCAACAACTCATTTTAGACTTATGTAATGTACAATGTATAATAGACTCACGTTTGTAATGTTCCACTAATAAAATCGGTGAATTAATATTTTTCTTAAATAATGAAAGTCAAACTCAATGCTACTAGGACCTATTAAACAAAGATAACTCATACTTTTTTGTATAAATTTTTCCCCTATCTATGAGAACTTTTTTTTACACATCTTATGTGTAGACGTTTCTCCATTTAGCATTCTAAATGACCATTATAGCGAGTTTTAGATCGATGACTATAGAGCACCAAGTTTTAGATACCTTAGTAGGCTTAATTACTCGAGTCATAAATGTTACAAAGAAATGTATAAGAAATATCACTTTTTCTATTGACATAGGATTAAATTTTTTGAAGCTCATTATTTTCTTTATGTAGATATTCTAGAATTTTAGTCTTCTACTTAAAAGTCAATTCATATTTGAGATCATCCCACCAAATCGATGACCACCATCCCAAATCTCACGCATGAGGTCAAGACTGGCTCACAAAAACTTAGTGTGTGCAGTGCAGATGATACTTGAAGAAACTTATACCAAACACTTCAAATAAGTTCTAAACAAATCAATGGAAACTTTAGTCATTGTTCATTCCTTTTAACTAGTACTTGATCACAAGATAACATGTTTAATGGATCAAAGTGTTATATCATCAAAAACCATTTTTTCATTTATTTTTACTTTATTTAAAATGAGATAATATACAGAGTATGAGAGTGCATGCATGAATATGTAGACACAATGAACTTGCAAATGCATGCACATATAGACCTACTCAAGAGGTACAAAGATTTTGTTAGCTTTAAGAGCAACATGGACAACACTGCAATTCAATTTATCATTTTAACCTAAGAGTTCACTCTTTTTAACCTAAACCTTATTAGACGAATGGGTAATCTCAGTCAAATAGGTCATCATTTCAGCCAAGTGACTGATTTGATTAGTTAAGAACCTAATATAAGTAGTGATGCCATGTTTGTTGTTCCTAACCAAGAGCTTGCGATACCTAGGTCTTGTGTAACCTAACTCACCATAGTTGTAACATGTGAGAATAAACTTATAGGCAACATTATGTTTCAAGTTTTGGACTCTAGATTGAGTAACCCTATGTAGCATAGATGATCTTTATCCTAGGATACCTTTCTTCTTGGGTTCAGTGACTCCCAAACTGTTAGTCTTGATAGAGGCAAGTGCAAATGTTGTTTTAGAAGAGGTAGAAGTGTGAGAACTTGTTTCATTAAAGCATAGACCTCCTTTACTTCCAGCTGGTTTATTCAATACTAAGATGTTATCAAGCTTCTTAGATCTATTAGAAAAAGAGTGAAGTTGTGCATTAGATTTCTCAAGTTCACTCACAAGAATCTTAATCTTATTTTTTAGGGACTCTTTCAGAATCTTCAACTCATTCACACTTCTAGTTGACTCCTCAAATTTGACCTCTAGTATCTACTTTTCTAATTCAAGATCGTGCGGTTTCTTAAAGGTAGGCATGTTTAGCTTCTTCAATTTAAGACTCTCCTCAAACAGCTAGTCATATGCCTCTTGAATATCACTTTTATCTTCTGATTCTTCCCTTGAAGAGTCAGATTACTCTATGTCCTCAACTTCTCATCTTTTCAACATTTTCACTCTTAACTACAGAAGCAAAAGCCATTAGTTCAAACCCTACTCAAAATTAAATTTTTCAATTTGATTATTGGAGCTTGATTGATCATCAATGAGAGTGACATTCATAGCTTTACCTAGAGTTTTCTTATAATTTGGACACTTAGCTCTAATATATCCAAACCCCCTGATACCCATGAGAACAAGTTGAGACATTTTTTGGCTCCCTAGCATCCTTCTTTCCCTTTTTACCATTCTTGTATTTACTAGAGTCACCCTTAAACTTTATAGAAAGTCTCTTATTGTTCCTAAAGAATTTTTTGAATTTTTTAACAAAATAAGCTACTTTCTCATCTTTTAGAGTGTCATCATCAATTTTATTACTGGTCTCTTCCTTAACAGCGTTGAGAGCCATATACTTAGTTTTCTTAGGCTGAGGTAGGCTAAGCTTGTAAGTTTGGAGAGACCATACAAATTATTAACCGATATCTAAGTCTTTGCTTTCCTCAATCGTCGTAACCTTAGGTCTAATCCTTTCAGGTAGACATCTTAGAACTTTTCTTGCAATTTTGGTCTCAGGATTTCATTCACCTTAGTTGAAGCTAGAATTCACTACTATCTCATTTAGATTAATATAGAATCCATCAAAGGTTTCTTCATCTTTCATTCTAATTTCATCAAACATAGTGGTCAACATCTATAGTTTAGAGTTTTTCACAGTCTTAGTTCCTTCATGTGTGGTTTCCAAAATGTCCCAAGCTTCCATAGTAATATCACCTATAGACACTTGTTTAAACTCTTGAGATAATATAGCCATAAAGATGAAAGTACTCATTTACTATTAAAAACAGTCATCTAAGTTATCCTTAGTCCAAATGGAAACTTTTGTAGGAGTAATTGCACTAGAAACAGATGTAGATGGGATAGTTCAACTTGTTGACCTATGGTTGATTTCATTTTGAATGTTTTATTGTAACAAATAAGATTAATATTATTTCTAACAATTGATTTTGAGTGATGATAGTTCAATGTTAAACTCAATCAAACATCGCCAAAATCAATACATTATAAATCGGACTCGAAATGAAGATCAAAGTAGAAGTTAAGCATTCAAGTCGAATAATTCGATACGAGAGCTCAAAAGCCAAATGCCAAGAAATAGCAAGATCAAGAGTATGAGAGACGACATTAAAAAAAAAAGACCAAGACGAGAAGTCTAACAGGTAAACTTCAAAGCAACATCAAATACTAGACTTCTTAGTTTAAATATATAAAGGTACCAATACTTTGATATTTAGCAGTGAATGATAAAGCTCCCAAATCGTTTTATGCACGAAAAGATTATTTTATAAAAACACTTGCATAAAAAAATTATTCTTCAAAAAGGTAAGTATTTCAATTTGTTGTTCGAACTTATTACAATATAACTTATCTTGAAAAATAAAGTAAAAAATGCCCTTAAAAAGCCTAAATTTTTCAAAACAATCAAGAAAGAAAAATCTGAAAAAAATTTGTCCAATCGAAAGTCTAGTTGGGCCTAGCGGACATCCGGTTCGTCCAAAGGTCTTTCTTTTTTACCATTCTGATTTCAAAATCATAACGGCTATATTGTACGTCCGGACACACATGTGAATGTCCGGTTTCACAGACTGTTTTGATCTTAAATTCTATAAATACCATCACTTCTACCATTTGCTACAACACACAAGAAGATAGCTTTCTCGTGAAATATATTTGTGAAAAATCTTCTTTGTGCTTACATTTTAACATTCATTTTATTTATTTCTTAATAGCAAAAACTTTGATTGTTGAATAAAACTTCTTGGATCATTTCTCTCATCAAGATTTTTCATATTTCTTTGTGCTTAACTTATTTATATCAATCTTAAAAGAGAGATATATATTTTTGAAGATGATCTTTGCACTTTCATTGCATAAATTTTTCTACTTCTTCATATTAAAAACTTTGATTATTTAAATTAAAATTTTGAAATCATCATATTCTTCAAAGTTTTCTTTTCTAATACTTGAGCTATCATTTGTTGCTATGCATTGAAGTGGTAGTCTCTTTTAGTACTTAATTTGTTTGTATTATTTATCAAAATAGGAATTCCATTGTAAAATCACTTTGATAAAGTGTGGGTCATATTGAAGTCTCCATAAAGATTAACATTGTATATGGATTCGATGCTCTTTGTTTGTAAGTCACCATGTGGGTCATATTGAGGTCCCATGAAAGCTCAATAGTGGATCATCTTGAGGTCCCGTAAAACTCAACATTGTACAAGGATCGATTCTCCTTGTATTGTAAGTCATCGAAAGGGTTGTAAAGGGTTGGACTGTACCATAAGTCAATCAACATAGTAAAAATGTCTTGCTCATCCCGGAGAGCTTGGTAACGGAGAATGTAGATCATTTCTTTAGATCGAACCTCCACAATTATATAATTTGCATCATCTCTACCTTTTGCTTATTGTTATTTATTTATATTAATTATTTTGATGGATCTACTTGCTTCTATTTGCTTACGATTATTATTGATCAACGTGTTCTTAACTTGCTTGATTTAAAATTATTTTTCAAAAAAAATTTAAAAACGAATTCATTCTCCTCTTGGCTAGTTATTATTGTGCTATCACAACCCTTCTCCACACTTACCCAAACTCTTTCATCCATAAATTTATGGAAAACTCTCATTCAAACCTTTCAATAAGCATAATTGCTTCCATTAAAGTATGAAGGAACAATAATGATTGACTCATCTAGATAAATCTAGGTCAAGAATTGAAATAGGGCTCTGATACCAATTGAAATAACGAAGATTTGACCCAACTATCAATCAAGCAATAATATCAAAACAGGAAAGTAAAGTATACCAAGATTTGTTCACGAAGCAAAAACCATTGAAGTACTCTTCAAGAGAAAAACCTCAGAGAACACGTACCAGTAAATAATCCACTAAAAAATATTAAACTTACAGAATTGGTCTAGACACAAATAAACTTTAGTAGACTTTGACCCCCAATCTGTAATTACTAAAGACCTCCTCGATTGTGTACTCCAGCATTACTTCCAGAACCTCTAGACTTTTTTCTCCTCGTAGATCACCAAGAAGGAACTCGTTCTTCATGAACTGGAACTCCAGTTACCTCTATAGATCTTCGGAACTTTGAAAGATATTTAGTAGAGATTTATTGGTGCTTTTGATCTTTTGATATTTTGATCTTGTGGTTTTGACAAGAAAGATTTGGAATGAGTAATTGATCTTGAATACTATGTTCTCTTGAATGAATAAAGGCTCAACACACGATAGAGATAGATTTTTACTTGGATATTTATAATATGATGAGTTAAGGATTGTAAAAAGGCTAAAAATCGTGAACTAGGGTTTATCCAGATGACACAATCGCTCGAGTGTCCCTTGGGTTGTTAAAACCACTCGAGCACCCATCGGGTGGGCATGAGCTATTTTTGAGCAACAATAAGTATTTTTGTCATATCTTTCTCTTTCGATATTCGATTGATGCGATTCAAAGTGCGTTGAAAAGCTAATCCAAAGGGTTACAATTCTTTTAAAATATCATTTTTCAATTCGAATGTTTTCTATGCAAAAAAATAGATCTCTACATGTGGCTGAGAATTTGGAGCATAGGTTGTGCGGTGCTTTTGACACTTCTTTAACTTTTAGTTGCATACCATTGATCCTCTCTAATTTTCAATCCTCGTTATGCGCTCAAGTGGTGTTCTTCAAGCACTTTTGGACATTTCATGATCTTCTTGAGCAAACATTGATTCCTTCCAAAGACACTCTAACTCCTGACAACTTAATCTTAATTACAACTTGATTAAATGACATTTTAGACATGAGACTGTGCCAACACTCTAGACGTATTACAAGAAATATCAGTTCACTGATTATGAACTGAAATTGTTCAACATACTGGATATAGTTTGAGAGCGTATTTTTTATTTGATGAGAAAGATATAAATATAGATAATTTCTATTAATACAGTTTAGTTATATGATTAATGATTGAAATAAATATAATTTGGTAACAATATAATTAATAAGTTAACTATAATCTTTTTTAGAGAGAAATTAAATTGTAACCTTGGATGAATAAGATTGTACGAGTAAAAATAAAAATAAGTATAAAAAAAAAACTTAAAAAAAAAAACTTTAAAAAATTTGGTAGATATCCGAATTCACTTAAAAACCGCAACAACAATTTCACGCGTCGAGTAAAGAAAAGTGAATAATCATCTTAATACAACTTATCACTCCTAATCTAATATTTTGTTCATATATCCCCCTCATCTTTGACGAAAGCTCAAAGAGTTTGAAAAATAAGGAAAGGCAATTAGTAGTGTGGACTTGTGGCTTTTTGTTTAATTATATGTTCTATTTGAAAAGTGAATCATATGAGTCGTATATTCTGACTCTATGAAACATGATTCAAACTCTTTCTAGCATCTATTAGGCTTTTAAACACAAAAAACACAAAGGAAAGACCATCATATTCACTTTAATGACCTTTCACTTTTCCTTGCAATTCGTGCATCCTTTCCATCTACCAGATGTCTCAATTCGTGTCATCAGTAGATGGAGAACCAGGGCCAGACCCAGGATTGTGGTTCGGGGTCAGGGGAGCGAGATAGAATTGTAAAAAATAATTTCAAATTAGAAATTAAAGATAATATTCAAAACGTAGTACTTATTATTATTATTATTATTATTATTATTATTATTATTATTATTATTATTATTATACAGCTGTTCCTTACGACTTCTCATACTTTGAAAA
>CAIGRP010077104.1:0-17068 GCA_903798385.1 Fraxinus cuspidata
GGTAAAGTGGGAAGACCAACGTGGAACACGTGGCACCATTCACTTTCCAGCAGCTACGTTGCATCAAACACCTATAAATACACCCAATGTGAGAACGGTATGATTGATTGAGACCTTACTGCTTGAACTTTAATACAATTTTTTCCAACTCTTAAGTTATTACTGATTCTCACGCCGGAGGTACAACGGGGGAGAAAGCCCCGACCTCATTCTGCAGGTAGCATTCAGTTACCAAAGCGGCCGGAACACCATCCTTGTCAGGGAGAACACCGAGGTTTGTCTCGTTACAATTTCACGTAGTAAAACTACCAGTAATCTTCACAATAAATAGCATTATTAAAAAATAAAAACGTTCTAAGTGTCAATAGTTGTAGAAGAAGAAGAAGAAGGTTTTAATTAAGTCCATGTTTGACTCTTTTTAAACCAAAACTCTATATTATTGATACTCATTTTCAAACACACATTTTTACAATAAAATATTTACACGTTAACCTAAAACATTTTTCTAATTTTAACAACACATTATCCAAAAAATCACTATTCAAAACATCAATTTTTTCTAATTCCATTTTATAATGACCATCAAACGGGAGCTAAGTTTCTAAGTGAAGATCTTATAGAAAAGGTATTACTATTCTGAATTACAGAATGCATGTAAATCTGAAAATTTTGTATACGCTGTGCTTCGAGTGGACAATTTTGAAAAATTTGAGATATTGGTAAGAGTTCTTGCTTAGAATATTATTCTTTTAAAAAAATTAAAATTTATCTTTACTTCTGTATATTTACTAATAACTTTTAATGCTATAATTTTATATATAGTCTCTATTAATAAATTACCCTTAAATTACATACAAGATGATACGACGGCGAGTGACATTATCATAGAAAATAGAATTATTCTACTTGTACAACGACAAGATGAGAGAATTTTCCCAGTACATATTGCATTTAAAAAAGAATGTCTTACTACAATAGGCATGAATTTGAATTTTATGCCACCTAGAACGCCCCAATATAAAATTCGTCACAATACTATAACATATTTGCTAAACAGACTTGACCTTGACTCTTTATTAAGATTTTATTATTTTTTCTTAGTACAGTCGTAATTCACATTAGTGCACGCGTAGAAAGAGTATTGAAAACACACACTTATCTTTCAAATGTTAGTGTTAGGGGCTGTTTTCTTTTTGTTTCAGTTTTGTGTTTTGAGTTTTGTATTTTGAGTGTCTATTTTGAGATTGTTGAAAATGTGTTCTTTTTGGCATTTTGAAAAATTATTTTAAAAACATTCAAAACACGTTTTGAAAACTTTGACTTAACTATAACTGAAAACACTCAAAACGACAAATTTGTCGTTTTAAGTTTTCTTTGTAAATTTTTTATTTGTTTTCAAAAACGCTTTTTTGAAAATGGAAAAGAGAACGCGTTTTCACTGTTTTGAAAAATCGAAAACAAAAAACGATTTGAAGTATTGTGTTTTGAGTTTTGAATTCATTTTATGTTTTGTGTTTTGAGTGTCTAGTTTGAGATTTTTGAAAATGTGTTCTTTTTGACATTTTGAAAAATTATTTTGAAAACGCTCAAAATGCGTTTTGAAAATTTTAACTTGATTATAATTGAAAACACCCAGAATGACAAATTTTTCGTTTTGGGTTTTCTTTACAAATTTTTAACTTGTTTTCAAAAACGCGTTTTCTAAAATGGAAAAGAGAACGCATTTTCGGTGTTTTGAAAAATCAAAAAGAAAATAGTAAAAAGAACAGACCCTTAGTGTTTCAAAATTCAAATGCACGAAGATTACAACCACATAACATTGGGGGCTACACAGCATATTGAAACCAAGAAACTTCTTTTGGCAAACATAAATATAAAGCTTGTAAAGTTAAATTTGTGGGTGCATTTTGAATCCGTTCCTTTCACCATCGAAATATTGTCATTCTAATATATTTCTTACAATTACCTTTAGATATAAAACTTTGAGTACTTGAAATTTAGCCTATGTTTTATTCATTTTTCTTTAAATTTATTTGAATTATACATGAGATTCACAACTTTTATAAATTTTTAATTACTAATTTCATCAAATTCTATCAAAATATACTAAAAATTAAATTATTTTTATCTAAATCAAATAAGGGCTTAGTTCTTATAAAATATAAATGAGCAGAGATATTTAAGTTAAAATCAATTCTCACTCACTAAGAGCATGTTTGAGCTCCATTAAATGGTTAAAATGCATATTCGCATAGTAGATTAATAGAAAATGCATGATTACAAAATAAGAAAAAGTTTGTGATTTGTGTGTAATATTATTTTATTGAAAAATATGTGGTAAAAAAAAGAGAAAGAAAAATATATTTTGAAAAAAAAGGAAATCAAACAAGCTCAAGTGTTACCTCGAAATAACTATCGTCACTGCCTTGTCACTTCACCATTTACGATGATCAAGTTATGGTGGCCTTATTAATTCGTTGCCAGCTATGGTGACCCCTTTACTCCATCACCTCTCCAGTTATGCTACCATTTTATTTATATCTCGAAAACATTATTTATCGCTTCGCGAGATGCCTCGTTTAACGAGATGAATATTTTCACTCCTTGTTTCACGAGATGTCTCGTCCAACAAGATGTTTATTCCTCACTTTTCACTAGTTTTCGACCTACGAGATGTTATCAAAGTCCTAAACATAAATAAATATTTACATATGAACTTAGAGTACTATTGTTACACCCAACCGTAAGGTATGTCACATTGCAATCAGCTAAGTAAAAGCAAAGTAAGAGGTCACGCAAGGTCCGCATTCCACTTTGCCTCACCCTTTCATATGTGCCTTTCGAGGCAATTGGACAATTGAATGAAGCCCTTGGACGCCTCGTTTGAAGTATTATTTTTGAGGTGACACTGTTGGGTTTTTAAATTTGTCATGTGGGCCAACATAAGTAACTAATTGTGTATAAACATATCTTAAAATTAAGTTCAATTAAAATGATCTAATAAAGAATTAAAGTTATGGGTTTTGAGCATCTAAATAAAGTGTGAGCCGGATTTTATGTGTAGAGACTGAATTCATTAGGGTTGTATTTGACGATGGACTAAATACATATGAAAACTATAAATAGGGTTATGGTCTTCAATTCATATGTAACTTTTCATTCTTTGTATCTTCCCATCAATATAAGAATACAAGAGTAAATATATTAAAGAGAAAGATCCAAAACCCAAAATCAATATCAATATTCAAGAATCAAAAATGAAGAATTCAATAATCAAGACTATGGATCAAGAAGCAATATCAAGAACAAGAAATAAAGAATCAAATGAGGCAAAATTCAAGTTTAAAAGTGAAGAACCCAAATATTAAAAGATTGCAGTTCAAGATTTAATATCCGGAATTAAGAATTAAAGTATATTTTGCATTATTAATTTCTTGATGATTTGACATGGAGGATTTTGTTAATAAAGAAATTTAGGTTTTCAAGTTCTAAAGTTTCTAGTTTTAAAAAATTTGAAATTTCATAAAGTTTCAACGAGTGGTATCAGAGCCAACTCCATATTAAACCATTGAAATAAAGAAGATTTTTAAGGTTGAAATTCATACTTTGGTTCTACAAAATTTTGGGATGTGAATTTTAAACCTTAGATATCCATGTTTTAGGACACTGTAGTGCCCTATTTATGTCCACATTGTTTTTGCCACTAAGGAGAAAAATAAGAATAAAATAAAAGACTAAGGGGGAAATTAAATTTCAAATCTTGGTACTAAAATTCATTTCGAATTATTAATTTCTAAAATAGATTAATTGAAACAACATGCTACCAAAGTAACATCTATTGTCTAAATTAATTTATTTGTAATATTAGGGTGGTTTTGTGTATATAATTCGTGCGGGTATTAATCGACCCAAATGAAAGTTAATATTTGGTTGAATTATTTGTAGACCTATGTTAATAAATATGTGACAATTGTAAAGTTTTTCATTATATGAACATTGAGTCGGTTCAAAGATAAACTTGATATTTGATCGAATTTATTTTTAATATTTGATTATTATACTAAGAGTGCTACTTACAAGTTAGTATTTCTGTCCAAAAACTAAATATCAATGTTGTGATCGGTCTCTTGTAATGGAGTTCATCATCATTTGAAATTATTGATTATTTAATACTGATTCCTATGTGAATATGTTATTTAGGTTTAAGTTCTTTATTCGGTTAATTCATCTACCTCTACATTATCTGCTAACTAATCAATTAAATTCATGTACTTGAACCAAAGTATAAGGGCTATAAAGATAACTTATGTATCAATCTTGACGTCATGGATCTAAACATTGCGTTAAGGACTGAACAACCCACTACTCTTACGGATAAGAGTTCCGTTAATAAAAGAGAATTTGAATAAGCAGGACCGTTCAAATCGTATGAGTCTTATGATTATGAAACGTGAAATTTCAGTAACACTCAGGGGTACTTAGGTAACTTCTACCAAGAAGTTTATTCAGAAAATTGAAAAACGCTTTGCAAAAGGAAATAAAGACAAAATAGCATGCTTTTGGGCGAACTTAATTTCACTAAAGTATGAGGATAAAGAAAATATAAGGGAGTACATTATGGAGATGTCTCATCTTATTTCAAAACTAAAAGCATTAAAATTTGAGTTGACCGATGACTTTCTCGTGCATTTAGTTTTAATTTCTATTCTTGTACAATTCAACTAATTTAAGGTCAGTTATAACTGTCAAAAGGGAAAGTGGACTCTTAATGAGCTCGTTTGCAAGAAAAAGAAAGGCTAAAGTAAGATAAAACTAACATTACTCACTTGTCAAGCAACTCTAAGGACAAGTTATAAAAAATAAGAAAATTGCATCCATTCGGTTCAAAATAAACAGCAAAAACTTGAAAATGATAAATTTAAATGTTACTTTTGTGAAAATTTGGGACACGTGAAGAGAGATTGTACTAAATAGCACGCTTGGCGTATAAAGTAAAATACACTTCTCACTTTGGTGTATTTTAAGGTTAATTTAGTGCCAATTCTTATACGTACTTAGTGGATAAATTTAAGTGTCACTATTCAAATAAGCATGTCTATGCGGGGTTGCCTGAACAACCCAAAATCAATTGATGCTGAAAGATTCATCTATGTGATGAGATGGCAAATCGGTTAATGTTAAGGCCATAGGGACTTTTATGTTATTATTAAAGGCTAGTTATTATTTGAATATGAAATAGATATTTTTAGCACCTTCTTTTAGATAGGATTTGTTTTTTATTTCTATATTGGCCAAATTTGGTTATTCTTGTTCAATTGGAAATAGTCGGTTTGATCTTTTTCTTAATTCAAATATTGTGGATACCAATTTTTTATCCGGTTATGATAACATATATTTGCTTAATATGATTATATCTTATAAACCTTGCATGTGAATTCAAGTTGTATTAAACATAAATAACCAATAAGAATTCCGCTTCATTATGACACAAGCGATCATGTCACATATCTCAAAAAGAGAAAATAATAGATTGCGTCAAAAAGAAATCTTGATCCCCCCTGATTTTACGAACTTTAATGATTGTGTTAATTATATTAGGGGAAACAAATGAATATAAGAAGCTATATGGAAAAGGTTCCTAGGAGATTTGAGATGCAGGATTGTAAACTATATGATACCCCTATTATTAATAGAGACAATTTTAGTCTCAATTATTTCCCCAAGGATAAACTCAAAGAAAGGAAAATACAAAAAATTCTCTGTGCTTCAGTAGTTGGGAGTTTAATGTATGGTAAGGTATGCATACGTCTGGATATAGCATTCATTGTTTGAATCCTAGACATATATTTAAAGAACTTTAGGATTGATATTTGGAAAGCAGACATTAGATTATTTGGTATTTATAGATAACTAAGGATTATATGATCACATTCGAGAAAATCAGACCAATTGGATATCACTGAATATTCTGATTTTGATCATGAAATATGACTGTAAAATATTGGCATTAGGCTGCATATTTTGGATGGATTTGAAAAATCACTTTAGTTATTCTATGACAATAGTAGTCTTATATTCGAGCCTGATGATATCAAAGTTTATAGTTATCAAGTTTCTAGTTATTAATGAAAGAATTCAGAGTGGTCAAGTTTCTATAAAGCATATTAGGACAAATTTCATAATTATGTATCCATTTACTAAATGGCTGTCACCCAAGCGTTTAATAAACATATTGCTCACATGTGTGTTGCATCTTTTGATGATATGCCAATTTAGTAGAAGTTTGTGTTCGGATATTGTCTATTTTAGACACGTATTTTTATCATGAATATTCAATTTATTTCAGAAATAAAATACTCTGTTCAGTTTCATTCTTATTAAAGTTTTTGGTTTGATCTTATTAAAGAATAAGGTATGACCAGTTGGAAATATATATGTTTAGATCACATATGCTGCACATCCACACTTAATTTATGTCATTTGATTGTGTCGATATACATGAACATTGATAAATTTAGTTATGATATTTGTAATGAAAACTACTTTGATCTTAAATTGACATAATTGATGGACGAGATTGTTTGGAGAAATTTTTTATTATGATAGCAAAAGTTTTTGAAGTCATAAAGTTATGCACATTTATAAGGTAACATTAGCCTAAGTGGGAGATTGCTTAGTTTTTAATTTGTGATGTGAGCCAATATCTGTAATTAATTGTGTATAAGGTTATTTTAAAGTTAAATCGAATTAAAGTTATATAATAAAGAATTAAAGTTATGGGCTTTGAGCATCTAAATAAAGTATGTGGGTTGCATATATGTGTAGAGACCAAATCAATTAGAATTGTATTTGATGATGAGTCAAATACATATAAAAACTATAAATAGGGTTATGATCCCCAATTCATATGTAAATTCTCATTCTTTGTGTCATCACATCAACACGAGAATACAATAGAAAACATATTGAAGAGGAAGATTCAAAACCCTCAATCAAAATGAACAATCAAGAATCAAGAAAAAGAAATTTAAGAATCAAAACTATGTATTCTAGAAGCAATATCAAGAATAAGAATTAAAAAATCAAATGAGGCAAAATTCAAGATTAAAAGTGAAGAACCCAAGCATGAAAAGATTGCAGTTCAAAATTCAGAATCCAGTAATAAAGGGTATGTTTTGCATTATTATTTTTCTTGATGATTTGACAAGGAGGCAATAAAGGAATTTAGATTTTCAAGTTCTAAAGTTTCTATTTTTATAAAATTTAACAAATACATCACCTCCTATTGTCGCTTATTTTTTAGGCGATCGACGTCATCTTCTGTGATGGATATCTTCTACAGGCCTTGCCTTGGCCAAGATATACCATTCATCAACATATTTGACAGCTCTGCAGTAGCGTCACTCAGTTAACTTTTCAATTTGTGCGGCCATATAACAACCCTATGTCTACGGTAATTGTTTTTCAACCTATAATTAGATGTCAACATGTCTAGACAGTCATGGATTAACGCAATTTAGCTTGTCCAATAGTCGTTGGAATGAGATCACGTGTCAAGTGTCCAATGAACTTTAGCTCACATCTCTTGGTATAAATATTCACACATATTGACTTCCAATTGTGATGTGATTTTGAATGCAATATTACTCTCTCAATCTTTGTAATATTCTTTCTTCAACCCGACACTCGTATTTCCCTCCATTGTGTCTCTCTCATATCCAAATAACTTTTATCATCTGACTTAAGGGACGATGTCCACGACCATCGCACCCAATTGAAGTTACGATCACGTGCAGTCTAACATAATTTCCAATTTCCAAGCATGCAGATAACGTACACACAAACAAAAGATTAATTGAAATCTGTTGATGACGTGATTTCATCAAATTTCAAGACCAATACCGAGAACTATTAGCTTAGGACATGTCTTCATATCAATAGGAGTTACGGGACCATCGAAATGACTTTTATTTGGATACATGTTTAATTAGTTCAACGATGAATCCCTGTTTAGTTTAGTTAATATTTAAATTTTCAATCAATTTTGATATAAATTGTATTTAGATCTCGTGTGACTGAAAATAAATTTAAAAAATGGACCAAAACATGAGCTAAAAATGCACTTTTATTTTTTAAATTTTGATGACACCGAGAAATTTATAGGTAAGAAACCGACAAATTCCGAGAAGAATGCGACTCAAAGCAGGCACCTAAATTGACCACGTCCGAAACTCCCTTCCCATCAAATACTAGTCTCCTCCGGTACGAAGAAAATAAAATGAGTCATTTTATATGTACTTCATGTCATGCATTAACTTTTACATTCTTTCCCATATCACTATCATAGTCTTTGATGTTCTCAACAAACATCACTGCTCAAATTGTTCAATGTAAGAGGTAATGACACGAAAGATGTACACAAGAACGTACATTTAGCATAATTCCTAAAATATACTCAAACCAAACTTAAACCCAGTCGGTGCTTCTTATACGTGGCAAGATCAACAGGAGGCACCACAATTTTCAACTATCGTGTTATCATCGAAAATGTCCAAGTACGTTAAGACTGACAATGATAACCGCCCAATATATTTAATAACCATTAAATCCAGATTACTCAAATTAATCAGGCGAGCTCTACACTACACTGTTGGTGTACATGATCCACTAACTCCCTTTTAGGTTTCAAGCTCCAAAAAATAATACGCATTGATGATTTAACTCATAAGGATAATAACAAGGATTAATTATGGGATCTGAAGAGAAATTCATGAACTGAGGTGGTTAAGTTTCGATACATAATCATGAAAATCCTGGAAAAACATACATACATATGTACAAATGCTAAGATTACTTCCTCACATCATAGAAATATTGGAAAAATGCTTACATCCACAGAGGTGGAGGCTCGTTCAAGTCTATGGCCAACCCACGTCTTACCATACCGAAATACTTCGCTTGGCCATCGCCGGACTCCGCCACCGGAGTTCCAGAAGAGCCGCCCACTTCCGTCGTGCTGTGATCACCAGCCCTGAAGCTGACATCGTTGATTGCATTCACCCCATTATGAAGAAAGTTGTTAATCATGAGCCTGCCGGAAGGCGAGACACACCGGTGTTCGGTCGTAATGTTGACGTTCAAAGACAACCCTGGTGACGGAGTGGGAAAGTTGGTTTTGGCTTTGGTACCACGGAGGGACCTGGCGGCGCAGTCGTAGGCTAGTGCAGCCTCCTCCGGAGTGTCAAAAGTGCCTAACCAAACCCGGGTTTTCTTCCAAGGGTCACGTATCTCTGCTGCATAGCGGCCCCATGGGCGCTTTCTGACTCCTCTATAATGACCCTCACGTGCCGACGCCATGGAAGAAGAGAAAATGTTTTAGAGAGAGAAAGGATGGGTTGTGAGTGAGAGTTGAAGAGAGATTTGTGTTTTGCCGCAATTGTATAAAACTAGGGGATCCACAGTCTCTCCCGTAATCGTCGGCTGGACTGCACGAACCTGGTATTAGTTCAATCTCTCCCGTTGGATTTTTATTAGATCCATTTGTCACAAGAAGAGTATTTCCCTATTTGGATTTAACAGTAATTTTTTTTTTTTTTTAAAAAGGCTATTACATTTTAACCAAACAACTTATGATATATATTTGTTTCTTTATAATTAAATTTGGATATATTTCACATTTTTACTTGATTAAAAAGTATTATAGTGTTAATTTAAAAGTTGCAATAATAGAGATTCAAAAACTCTTAAGTAAGGTGGATTTGAAGATTCCTTAAAAAGAAAAAAGATATTGTCCAACTTTAACCAAACATCAATTCTTTTAGTAGGAAAAAAAAAAAGATTTTATCGTCCAAAAAATACTTTCGTATTTGAGAAATGAAAGTATTCGTTTAAAACTGTAAACTCTAATTCTTCATGTAAATTTATGTGGCCTTTTGTTTATTTTTAGAATTATACATATATTGAATCACGTGTTTTATTTATAATAGACAATGTTGTTACATATATTGCATTGACCAACTAATTGACAAATCGATTGAATTAAAACTGATCCAAAAGTTGATCCATAAAAAATGCAAAGGTAAAAGTAAAAAAATGTTTAATTTTTTTTGGAACCCACACGTTCAATTTATGGAAAAGAATAAATTTTATTTATTAATAGTATTTTTAATTACCTATTCAATATTTTTACTCATACTCGTTTGGAAATTGTTTAATTTAATTCGTCTAAATAACTATTATTCCAAGTGACAGGCCAGCTACCGACAAATACTAGTGGAGAATGGAACGCAATCTGGCCTCGCTGCAGAGAACAAGAGGATTGACTGAGTAATAAGGTGACAATAAATAGAATTAAAATTGTCAAAATCTCTTCACCAAGATTGTGCTTATGTAATATGGACTAATGACAAAAAGAAATTGGGATAATTTTTTTATTTGGTTGGTGAAATTTTGATTTAATCAAATCTCATCATGTCATCTGTTGATATATAAATTTGTAAGTTGTGTTTCAAATGTAGCACGCTATTTCTTTTTCTATTTGTATCTCTCTTCCACATTATTTATCTATACATCAATTTGTACACAATGGTGTATATATGAATAACGTTATATAACACCAGCGATATTAGAGTGCAAGTTTAGGAGATCATATTTGATAAGTTCAATTTAACGAATTATGTAACATTATATTTAAGTGAATTTATCATCTAATATTATACAGTTGTCACTTAAACGGAGTCTTGACATCGATACTACTTAATATCATTAATAATATATAATATATTAATTATCACATCAACTGAGAATATTTTTTGAACGTTTATAACCCTACTATAATTCAATTATTTCAATAATACCTTACTTTTCGTTTTTTAACATATATTTAATATACACACTATAATAAATATTATAATTAATTTTCAATTAATAAATATTCACATTCATTTAATTAATATTAATTAGAATTTCACATTCACGTCTACGTCCACGTCCACGTTATTAATTCAATATTTAAAAAATTGACCCGACTATCGATCCGAAAAAGAGAAAGTGTCAAAGATCAAAAGTTTGAATCGGGATCAAACAGTGGTTTTTTTTTTTAAAATAAAAAATATATATACATTCACATCAAGTGAATTTCACATTCAAGAATGTTGTTCATTATTCATGTCACGTATGTTAATTTAACATCCATTTTCAATAGTTGAAAATTAATTATATTCATTTAATATAAAAGATTTAACATTCATTGTCACATATGTATTCTTTGGTGTTAATTTTAAATTAACTAAATTCACGTTAATTCAAGCGTCGTATTTGCCATTCATCTTCATTTATATATTTTGTTGTAATTCTAATATTCAAATTCAAGTATGCATTTCACTATTTACATGCATATACAATAATTAATATTTATTTTCAGGGATTTGCATTTCTTTCGTATTTATTTTCAGGGGCTTGCTGCAACGCACGTTCAACTCTAATTAGTTCGTATAAATATCAATACTCTGAAATATTTATAAAGAATCGGGTGGGCCACACAATAATTAAGCCCCTGTTTGACGACTATTTAAAAAAATAGTTTTTGAATAATAATTTTTTGAAAAAATGTTTGGTTGGAAAGTAAAAAAAATATTTATGTTAAAAATATTGTATTATAGTGATGTGATTGAAAGTGAATATGAGAGAAAAATATTTTGAAAGAGTGATTATCAATCGGGGCTAAAGTGAAGGAGAGAGAAAGGACAAAACGGTAAGTATATGTGGGGGCAAGCAGGATCCACCGATCGATAAGACGTGTCACCGAGTGGAGGTCATGTGGGCTTACCACTTCAACACGCCACATGCTTACTCCAATACGCCGCCTCCACCATTTCCAAGGTTTGTTGTCAATGGATAATGTCACTATGCAGGGAGGGGAAGTACGTGTTTATTCAACTTTTGTTTTTTTGAATTGTTGGGAATTATTTAAATAAATTGGATTATGAGGTGGCGCTTTTGTCTTGTTAAAAGAATTTGTAAATAATCCATTAATTTTAAAAAAAATAGTAAATTGGGTCATCTAACTTTAAGAGTTCTCGATTAAGTCATCAAACTTTAATTCTATTTCAAATGAGTAATACTATTTATTTCCAATCAAGTTCATTTTGGGCCTATGAGACTGTGAAAGTAACTGTCATATTATTCAATAAAGTTAAAACGTGTTAATATATTTAATAAGGGTGTGTTTGAGTTACATTATTTTTAAAGAATGTATTTTGAAATAATAGATTGATGAAAAATGTGTGGCTGAAAAAGAAGAACAATTTATTGATATGATGAAAAATATTATTTTATTGAAGAATGTGTGGTTGAAAATGAGAAAAAAAATGAGAATGAAAAAAATAATGTGTACCAAACATGGGCTAACTTTGTAATAACTCCAGAGCCTCAACTTCGTTACAGTGACACAGCTACCTCAAAAACGGAAGAGGAACTCCGTCAAAGATGAATTGCATTATTTCTTCAAATTCAATCACTCTGTTAGATGCAATAAAGCGTGGCTATGGAAACTAGATGGAATGTCGCGTGACGAAATTCAATTGAATGTGGACATGTAAATATATGTTATAAACAAATAATGATATTAAATAATATATTTTTTAGTTGAGGAAATTTTGTTGCAAAAAAAAGCACAATTTAATTTAAATGTGAAAATTTGAATAACGTGGCATTTTCATCATCGAGTAGTCTGGTATAGCATTCCGTTTGATTTTAATGTCTAATCATATAAATTCAGTCATGCATTAACAGCAACTAACAAGTTATTGAATTTAAAATAAAGTTAAAATTTGGTAGCTTAATTGACTTTTTAAAAGATTGAGTGACCTCCAAATTCCAATAAAAATTACCCCCCTCAAAGGAGGCAGTTGAGTCACTTCGCACTTGGATTTGGTGCATGAGTGTTGGATGTTTCTTTAAGCCAGTCTAAAGGCATTGACTCGATGGCCGGCCGGCGAGTGTTCCAGGTTCCAAGTTCCAAGACTCTTTGTCTCTCCAGTTTTATTCTCTGCACTCATGTTGTCCTATCCACGATCAAAAAATTTATTTTGCCCACTTAAGATAAAACTGTCACATCAATAAATGGACAATCTTATCTTCTCACAATTTCTTTACTCTCCTTGTATCATTTGTTCATTTGATAGAAAAAAATTTAAAACAAAACGAGGGTTTAATAATCGATATCAATTTAAGACAGAATTTGCTAAAATCTTTTACTTCTTTTCTTTGTTATTAAATTATATTTAGGGAATTTACAAAAAAATGGCCAATTTTATGCTTATCAATTGAAAAATGTCTAATTTTAATAACTCTTGTAAAAATGATCAAATTTGATATCAAATTGTCTATTATACCCTCAATGAAAAATAAAGTATTTTTTTAAATTTATCATGAATTTCGGGAAGAACAAGTAGCTTCCATGAGAAACTACGTTAATACTAGCTAATACCTAATAGATTCATTTGTTTTTTTATCTATTAGGTATTGATCAAAAATTTTGGAAAATAAATGAAGAAGATGAATGAGAAAAGTCGGTACCACTAAAAAATAATTATGTGTTTCCAATTCATAAAAAAAATCATATAATTTCATTTCGAAAAATTTAATATTATCCAAATGTGCAGTTGATTAAACTTTCCACAATTCTCGGTAGAAAGTAATTTATCTTTGAATTTTTTTATAAGTCGCGTTTAATAGTTTTTATTTTTGACATTTTATGACGTTCTCGACATTTTAAAAATTGTTATCGACATTTGGACTTTGTTAATTTTGACACCGAAACTTCATTTGTTTAGAACAATATTTCCTTCTGAACATGGGATTGATGGGAGTTCTCTACATTTCATTTTTGACATTTTAAGTGTATATCTTGACATTTCATAAATGTTTAAGTTGGCATTTAATGCATGATTGATATGGTACTTTTTAAAATGAGTAGTATAGTTTATGTGACAAGTTATTATCGGTCAATACAATTTTTAATTATATAAATAATTTTGTCTTCATTGTGAAATTTAAAATTGTTATTGCTGGCATTTTGGTCTATATTATAGTAAAATGGATATTGAAGAAATTTTAGACATTTTTGCAAATGGCTATGTAAAAGTGGACATTTTTTGCGCTTTCCTCTTATATTTAGTCTTGTTTAGTAGTGTTTGTAAGTACCGATAAATTATAGATCCTAGAATATGTGAATAATAAATGAGTACTAGTTATGAATCTTACGAAAATATGTGGATAAAAAATATATTTACTCGACGTTTTGAAGTATTTTTACGTAAACAAAATTGAGACATCAAATTAGATAAACCATTGAAACACAACTTTTTCCTCCTCTTACAGAAAAAATGGAAAAAAGTACAATTTGACCAACTTTGAGATATAATATTTCAGTAGGCCGCAAATTGTTCTAGGTAAAAATGTGCCATCGCTAATAGACAATATTTACTGCTTGAAATTATCATTAATTGAGAATATGAGTTTTAAGGGAGCAGTATACACGAGAGAAAATGTAGTAGTAACTTTACCTGTGCACCTCTTGTTAACAATAAATCCTCCGCACAAACATTTGACAATCTTGCTACATTGTCAAAAAATTCTGCCACGTTCTGTGACAGAATGCCACACGACATTTTATCGTTTGACTATTTAAAAAACAGTCAATTTTACATTCAATCATACCTTGTCAACACTACATCTGTCAACTAGGTGGACAACATTTTCTAATAAAATGGATTAACTCAACATTTTGATAAGGAACGTTTCATAATTTAGAAGAATATCATTGTGTGCAATTGATGTACAAATTGATGACATGGAAGGGGGAAGAAAGAAAAGAAAGTCAATTATTATAATTCATAGCATTAATCTACATTATTCTGTATACAATGATGTATAATTAGCATTATCTCAATAATTTAAGCCATTACCTACTGATGGGAGTATCGATCCTGATATTGTACCCCGAGCTCAACCACCCTTGATTCCACAGCCCACGAGGTCGGGCTTGACCCCCGAGGTCGGGTATGCACTCAAGGTCGGGTTTGTAGTCATCAGGTTACGTTCATCAAGTTACGTCATCTTAGGAATATTACTCCTATTTTAACTAATATTCCTATTTAGATATAAAATCTCAATCTATTACAAATTCGACTCTAACTCAAATTGTGTGTTTCTAACCTAATACAAACACCTATACTAACAAGGATAAGTACTACAGTTAGTTGAGTCATTTTAGGACTCAACCTCCAACATCTATAAATACATGACACAGTCTCATTATTCAGGTACGTTTTTCCATTAATATTCCAGTATACAATTTTTTACACAATTTCTCTTTCTGACTTAAGCATCGGAGAGGCGACAATGACACACATCGACGCATTTGTTTCAGGTATTGAAGGCCAGATCGTAAAGAGTTCAATCAGCCAGTTCGAGTTCATTCAGGTGCGAGTTTTTGGTAGCATCATTGGCGCCGTCTATGGGAAGCACTACCAGAAGCCATGGTTAACACACGTTCAGGACATCTTCTAGCAAGCTCATCCGCTCATAACCAGTCCCCTACTGTAGATCCTTCGGTTCCTAAGGAGGTATCGTCAGGAGAACCATCGCATCCACCAGCAGCAGTCGCTCCTGGAACGTTTGAGGAGCTTCGCCAATAAGTGGCCACGTTAACTCAACGACTACAACAGAGAAGTACACCCCAACACCATCCTGCAAAGTGATCTTATGGCTGATGATCGGGCTCCAAGTCCCAGCCATGGTGATGCCGAAAACCTCAGACATACCGCACATGCCCATAGGTTCTAGATCAGTCACTATGGATTCTACTAATCTTGCACGAATCATCCAAGAGGGAATCACGGCTGGATGCTTCAAAAGTCTTAGGCAGCATCAGGATTCACCTTAAACACTCCTTTCACCCCGGAAGTTTTATCATACCCCATACCGGATCGATTTAAGTACCCTCGAATCTCAACATATACACATATATCATGAACTTGTAGGTTGCACCTGACGCTGTAATGTGCAAGGCCTTTCCTCAAACACTGACCAACGCGACCAGAGATTGGTTATCCACATTGGAGCCTAATTCCATATTTTCCTTTTCAGACTTGGCTGACAAGTTCTCCGCAATATTTGCAAGTAGTAAGGGCATCAGGAAGACAACCACATCACTCATGCAGATGCGTTAGGGACCCAATGAGACACTCCACAATTTCATGACAAAGTTTAATAAGAAAGACTCATGATCCCCAATCTACACATCACAGGATCAGTCTCCACCCTAACGTATGCTGTAAGATGTGAGGTGTTTAAGATGTCTCCGTCAAAGATCCCTCCCGAATCAATAACCAACCTACTTACCGTAGCTGAGAAATACATTAACATGGAGGAGACCATGTTTCCAAGAAGAGATGCCCCACCATCAAAGAAGCTAGATATGAAGAGGCTGCATGAGTCTAACCAACGTCCAGATCCCTTCCAAAATAGGCCAAGGCATGACCCATCTCCAATACCTTTCACTCGCTTGAACACAACCAGGTCTAACATTTTGATGGAGATTAAAGACCTCAAAGAGTTGAAGTGGCCTCTTAGACTACGGGCTCCTCCCAAAGCCCGTGACAAAAGCAAGTACTGCAACTTTCATTGAGATCATGGACATACGACCGAAGGATGCTTCGCCCTGAAGAGGGAGATTGAGGCCCTCATCAAGAGGGGGTTTCTTGGTGCTTATGTCAGTAATAACAAGTGTCAACGGAACAACCAGAACAAGGGGAAGGCTTCCGGAGATAGGGGAGATAAGCAACCAACTGCATGAACTATCAATATCAATATCAGAGGGACGACATTGGGAGGAGATTCCAACAGAAGGCGTAAGCAGTACGCCAGATAATACCCCTCGATCTTGAGCGTGGATCTAGGCAATGTAGAAGACATTACCTTTAGATCAAAGGACTTAGAAGACGTGTCTTTTCCTCATGATAACGCTTTGGTTATATCAGCAATCATTGCTAATTTTGAGGTA
>CAIGRP010077105.1:0-17026 GCA_903798385.1 Fraxinus cuspidata
TTAAGTGTTATTTTGTCTAGTGGGAGTTATTTTTTGAAGCGTTTCATTTTTTTAAAAATGAAAAAAATACTCTGAAAGTATTTAAAATACCACGTTTTATATACGTTCATGAGTTGTGTGAGTCTTGATTAGGTTATGTGATTCATTGTAACTTGTTTTTCACGTGAAGAATCACTAGGAGTTCTTGCACTTGACTAATTACTGTTTTGGAGTCCACCATCTTATAATCTAAGAATTGGCCAACAATGAATTTCTTAGTCCCGATATCCTCAGTCTTATATTTCCGATCCAATGACTCCCACAACTCCTTAGCAGTTTTCAAAGTACTATACACGTTGTATAATGAATTTACTAAACTGTTCATAATGTAATTTCGGCATAGAAAGTTCGAATGTTTCCACGCATCTAGTGCGCTAACAACTTGAACATCTTCCTCACCCTCTTTGATTTCAGAGCAGATTCAGTCAAGAATCTCGCAAGATTCAAGGTGGTTAGGTAAAACAAAATTTTCTGTTGTCACCTTTTGAAATTCAATCCATTGAATTTCTCCGATTTTTCTCCATGATTCACAGGAACAGTCAGGCATGGCCAGTTGGTTGAGCCACAATCTGGTTTATAGCATAGCTTGGTAATTTAGCCACAACAGTATTTAGCTCTTAAGGCACGACAAAACTTGGTCATTGAGCTACAGTCGAACCCACAGCCTGGTTTTCAGTAGCCACAATTTGGGTTATGTCCATGTTGGTAGTCATTTCTGAAAATCAAACAAAAATTAGTTTTTGAAATCAACAATATAAGAAATTGATTTTTTTACTCGATTTGTTTTAAGTTTGTTAGAAAAAATAAACCTGAACGAACATCGGTTTAACAAACATCGGATTTACAACATATACCGAATATACAATTTACCGTATATGCAACCAACATACCGTATATGCAACTTACATGATATGTAACTCAACATACCGCATATGTAACTAACATATCGTATATGCAATGAACATATCATATATAAAGTTTACTGTTTAGACAATAACTCACCGAATAATAACTAAGATATAGCAAATTAAATAATTTTCCAATCACAACAAACAAAATAAATTATATAAACACGATAAAATAGAACAAATAATCTAAATAGTAGAGAATAAAAATTCAATTGAACTTTAAAACCGAGGCATGTGTGAACACAGTTTCCTTAAAACATATTCGCCCCATCACCGTAGGTGCTTGAGATTTAATTTGAGCGTCTGTTTCCCAAGATACAACGGTAAATCGGTAGAGTCCGAGCACTGCAGATTTTACTCCGACGAACTAACTTAGTATCTGAACAATATCACCACCAAGACCTTGACAGACAGTAAATGAAGTACGCAGACAGAGAGTTTCCGTGTGTTTTGGAACTGTAATGCAGACATTGTATTCTTCATGTCTGGAATAATGAAAAAACGAGGCTTTATATAGAGTTTACCCCAGTAATGACGAGTTAAATCTATCCATTAACTCAATTACAATTACCACTGGAGTTTCAACAGTTTCAAACGTTATTGGAGTTTCAGCAGTTTAAGAAACCGAAAGTCAGTTGTTGAAAGCAAAAAAATTGGAAAAACGTAGGCCCTCCTAAGGAGCCAATTTTTGGTCAAGTCGATATGATATTTTTGTACACAGGTAGCGTCCGCACACTAGTTCAAGGTTCAAAGCCTATTTCAATCTGTGATTTGCACCCCCCACGCACTCGCGCGCGCAAATAGAGCCTCTATGCTACACATGATTACACACTTTCAAAGTGTAATTATATATAAAGTGGTTCTTGCTTTCATTGACTTCCTATGTAGGATAAATTCAACTTTAGTTTTCCCTCAAATATAAACCATATTCCAATGGTCCACTTTAAACTCCAATTTCTCATTCACCCAAGTTTCATTTTATGGCAAGTAATACATGATTTCGATGTTCTCGAGGAGGTGAACACAAATAAATGTTGATATTTCAAAATAAGTAAATGGATCCCATTCAATTTTCTCATTTTTTTCAACATTAATATCAGTGATACTAAATAGTATTTACTCTTTTAAAATATGTTGTTGAAAGAGAAAAAAAGGCGTACATAGGGAAAAAGCAGAACTAAAAGCGAAGCTAAATTAATTACCCTTGGAGTCCCAATGTCCTATAATATTTTTTTTCAAGTGTTTCGCATTCAAAGGATTGAGTAGCGATTTTCCATCTAATTTTGTGGCCAACCAGATCCTTTGGTATGGAATTTTAAAAATTTTGGGTTCGAAATATTAGTGTGAAATATTAGGGAGTGGAATGGAGCTGAATTATTTTTTCCCGAATGGAGAAATAGTCCCTTTGTGATTGGCGCCGACACCATCATGGCCTTGCCAATCATCCTGTGCCCATGTATTAGTATATGTGCCACTCAAGTACCTACATCCATGTAGGCCTGAACATGCATCTTTTCAATTCGCTTCGATTCGATTATCTTTCGTATTATATTTTAATTTCTTTAACAATTCAATCCTAACTCTTACAAAATAATGTAGTTCAATTTAAAATATACAAATAAAAAGTTGTCTAATAATATCCATTTATCAATGTACATAAATTATCAAAAAGTAAATGATAACACTAAAACATCGATGATCTTGAGGAACAAAGATAAACTCATGACTTGTGAGTAGCGGCGACAATGGGTCGAGCCTAGCTGGCTCGGCCCTATTTCCCACGAGCCAAGCTTGTGGGTCATTACTCTAGGCGAGTGGAGTTCAGCTCGCGAGATCGTTTGCTTTTGTTAGATAAAACCCTTTTAATTTTTTCGGGTTTGGGATCAGGTACTTAAATTTCGAGTAGGCAGAATTAAAAATTGTACACGAAAAATTTGTTAAGTGTACAATTTTTTTTTAAAAAATAACAAATTTTATTAATATGACATTAATACTTCCAAAATATCTTCTTTCAGTTAGCTCTTGACATAGGACAGAACCCACTTACCTGTACAAAAAGCAGACTCCGAAACTAGAGTGTTAACTGGAGGTGTTAATAGGTATTTTGCAATCGAAGAAATTACTAGTCATCGTCGTTCGTACTTTCATCATAAATTATTTCTTCTGAACTTTTTTTAATCGTTTTATTGTTAAGCATATTATGATTAAAGTAATCAAGTAATTCAGCGGACAATGCATTTGGACTTGCGACTGATATTTGAATACATGTGGTAGATATACTATTACTAGAAGAACCTATTGCATTATATTTATACGTATTAATGCATTAAAATAAGTTTAATATTTCAACATCGTCTTCTTCAATATCAGGGAGAGGAGTAGGTGCAGAAGGTACTCGACTAATATTTGCACACATTCGTTCTAAATATAATTCATACAATTCACATAAAATTTGTTCTAAATTTCTATAAGCGATAATTGTATTAAATATTAACACTTTTGAAATCTTATCAATTACATATTTAATACCTGATAAATTGTATCGAGTCCATGATGCACGCTAAAAGAAATAATATAGGCAAGTATTTCTAATATTTTCTAAATTTTAATTCCATAGAATATATAATTTCACTAAAATTAGGGTCATTTTTGTCTTTATGAAAAGCCCTTACAATTATATAAATACGTTCAAACATCATACAGCTAGTGTGAAAAGCAATCATAATTCTATTATTTGAAATCAATTCTTATCCAAATTCTTTATATACATCATTTTAAATTTCAGTTGTATACAAACTCAATTGTGAATTTCAACTATAAATACTGTAAAAATTCTTATTATTTCACCACATAAAATAAAGAGAGCCACGATAGAAAGAGAATGAGAGGAAAAATTATAGAAAAATAAATCTTTTACGTACAAGATTTTATTCTTTCCAACTTTTTAAAAATCAAGGTAAGATATTTCCTGTGCAAGTCGTTGCTTTCTTTATACTTTTATACTCAGTAATTTATGCATGAATTTCCAGTGGACCTTTGGGTACGTGCCTTTGAACTATTAAAACTAAGGAAAAAAAACTTTATGTTTTTATTTCTTCAATTCCTCTTGGTAGTCCGCATCACTATCTTACCACAGTCCCAATCGACCCGAACTAAACTGTAAAATTTTGTAAGAGTGAGCATTTGAAAATAACCAGTAAGATACGTACAATTCTCATACACAATTATATGACAATAAAATAAACACTTCATGCCACTCTTCTCTTATGGAGTATATTGATGACTAAGTGACACACCCATCTTTTGTCATCTTAAATTCCCGTAGGATCTTTTATCTGTTAATAAAGTATCCGAAGGTACACTGACAACATACATAAATTATTGAATATAAATTACCTAAACGAAATTTTAAGGTATACTGATAATCTTAGCTTATTATACTATGTGCGTAGGAAATCTTGAACTCAACTATCTTACATCTCAATTTTCTCCAGTATAATGGAGTTATACATGATAATGATTTGAGCATTTTGACAAATATTTAATAATTTTAATAAATATAAAAAAATCTGATTACACACTAATTAACTGTTGACTAAACCAAAAACGTGAGTTGGTTAAAAGGAACCAATAAAGAAAGAATGCTGTGAAGAACAATCCAATCTCAATCAGACAACTAAAATCCGACTAAGATAGAGACTCCTTTGTGCTTTAGGAGTCCACCTTTGTCTACTCCAAATCCTCCAAGGACCATTCTAAGACCTCAATCTCTTCCTTATATATTCAAGTACTCTACACATTATGCAATTTCTTTATACCAAATCTTCTCAAAAACAAAGAAAAGAAACAACTTCCAGCAACAATGGATTCAAGAGGTGAAAAGCATTGTCATTACAACAAAAAGATATTTGATTCATCATCAACTCTGTGTTTCATACAATCCAAGATACCACTACTACTACTACAACGACAACCACAAACATTGAGGAAATCATGATTTGCACAGACGATATGACAGGCTTTTTGCCAAAGAGAGAACCTAAGAAGACGCGGTGGCTAGGGTTCGTGGAGTGCTTCGAATTTCTGAAATCTCTACTTAGCTAATGATCTCTCTCTCACACACACACACACACACGGTAATATAAGGGAGCAAAAGAATGGTATGCGAATGTTAGTCAATGCCTTCAACTCTATATTCATGTTTCCTTAGAAAGAGTATATCCATAGATGTGAAATCAGGCAGCAAATAACAAAGAGTCAAATCATGGAATCACATTACATTACGTAGGATTCAACCTAGAACATTGGGTTTTGGAGAGCGATGTGAAATTAGAAATAAATTACAAGTGAAACCCACATTGTAAAATCATGCAAGAAATAACAGAAACCAAATTCCAGTAATCACATTACTTAGAATTCACCCTAGGACACCGTGTTTTGGAGAGCCATGAGAAATTAGAAAGAAATAACAAGTTAAACCACAATATGTATAATTCAACATACATCGGGTTTAGGAGATACACTGTGTGAAATCAGGCAAGAAATAGCAAGTGAAACCAACATTGTGAAATAATGTAAGAAATAACAAGAATGGATGTATCACGGACTCATGCTATGCAGAATTCAATCTATAGGACATCGAGTTTTGGAAACTCAGTTCCAACACTTTTTACAGTAAAGGAGTCCAGTGTTTATGCTTTTCTCCCGACCTAAGAAAATACAGTGAGTCAACACTCCATGTGCATATCAATTTTAGAGTTACAAGGCACATAAACAGCAAAAACTAACACACAAAGATATTTTTGTAAGGACTAAGAGCAGGGAAGTAGTTTTGACACACTTATACTATACATGGCATACCATTCAAAGTTATAAACCAACATGCAAATTTGCAATATAAAAAATAGGCCAACCTGACATCAGACTAACATGACAAAATCAGAGATTTTACAGAACCCAGTTTGGACACACAATTATATTACATTAGCGGTAAAGTTGCAAAGAAGAATTAAGAAAGAAGATGACCTCAAAGAGTGCACAAAGGTTAGTCCACCCAAATGTGGAAACGTGATTATGTTATGCACATTTATAAAATACTAATGGCACATGGAAAAGGAAAGGTTTATCAAGCGAGTTGTAGAAATTTTCTTAGAGATGTAGTTTAATTGAAGTTAAGCTATATCTAATTCGTTGTCGCCCGGAATAGGTTACATCACCTGCAGTATTCTGTGAATTGGTACAATCTTGAAAAATTGAGTATAATTTTCAAAGCATGGATTGGTACGTCAAAATTAAAATCCTCGAATCATCAGGCAGTTTTGGAAAAGATTCTATCACTAACAAAGAATTTGGAGAAGACCTTGATTGTGCACCTGACTGAATTGGGATATTTTCCTGATTAAGCAAGTCAACTACTGGATCGATGAGAATCTTGCTAACTCCTGCACCCACAATTACTTATTTCCTTCTCGTGATTCTGCAACTGGCTTCTCGTTGGTACTGCTCTCTGTAACGGTTTGCATTTCAAGCAGCTTCTGCTGTTCTTCTTCATTCTCTTCAGCCTTCACTTCTTTTGCAGGCTTATGTCCGTTGCTTGTAGATTGCTGATACATGATACCACCAATCATGCAAATTAAGAGTCCAACTGTTCCCACAAAAGTCGAGTGTTTGTCCCAAATAAAAAGATTTATCACAACTGTCAGAAGCTTGTTCACTATTCCAAGAACAGTGAATCCTGTAGCCGAAATCGCTCTACGGCAAGAGAATCCAAAGAAAGATATAGCTAAACCAAACAAGCAAGACAGCCCAACTGGCAAGACAACCTGAAAGGAATGCCAATGCGATTCATCTGAAATCTCATGCTCTATCTTTTTCAACTCTCCCATTATAAGCAACTCCAATGGAAACAATAGCAAAGCCTCAAGATTATTGTACAACACGAGGCCCCATGTATTTAAACCAATAGTCATAACTACATGTTTAATGTAAACAAAATCTATGGACATGCTAACCAAGTAAGCCAAAGCCCAACTATAAGCCGTAAGAGTGAACTGATAATCTGTTATGACATATAGCAAACTACCTGCAAATATAGTACCAAGCGCAAACCATGTCTTCAACGCCGGCCAAGGCTGGTGCAAATACAGGGTCTCTCCTATTGCAACAAATATGGGGACCACCGAACGGAAAACAATGAATGTATCGACATTCGCATGGAGGAGGAGCTCACTGTTAGTAAATAGAGACAGATAGAATATAATTGCAGCAGGTAGGAACCGCCACATTGTAACGAGATCAAGTTTTTCGTGTTCTATTATCTTAAGCCACCCACAAATTAGCACTCCAGCAGCACTAGTGCAGTACTGTAACGCTGTGAGAGCTCCAGGGTAAGGAAATCTCATGACAGCCCATTTGTTGATGATTGAAAGCAATGAAGCCGAAATGCAATAACCCACAGCTATACCATAAATCGAGATGTGCTGGAGCAAGCTACTATACCACGTCGATTGGGGGCAAATTGATGGAGCATCCAATCCCTTAATGGCATTCCCATCTTTAGGATTTTCCGCATCATTAGACATCTAACCTGAACATTTAGCACATTAGCTATGATTTTTGTTGCATACTTTTCAATATCAAAAAATTACAACAAATTTACCAACTCAGTAATTCCAAGTCCATTTATCAAACTAAAATACGTTAACTCCGAAACATTCCAAAAACATTTCATTCCCAGTTTTAAAAGTTCGAAATAGGTAATGAATTGCAACATTAAGCAAGAAAAACGAAAACCCAAATAATTACTAGCGCAGATTTTAATTACAAAATTTCAAACACCATAGAATTAAAAATAGTTACCGATTAAGCAATTCCTATTGCATGTATCAACTATATCACATTTAACACCAGTACATAAAAAAAAATTTCATTCCCACTTTTAAAGCTTCGAAATCACATGCAATAAAAAGGAATACTGAATCAAAATAGAAGTAGAGTTTCACTTTATTAAATCGAACCGTAAAAGCAACACGAGTTAGAAGTGTGACTTTCTAATTAAATTATCTATCGAGGGCGTTTACCTTTCGTGTACTAAAGATTGACGTAATTAAATGCAGTCTTCAGATTTTTTATCACCGGCTAAGCCTGAGATTTGCCCATTGCGGTGTCGGAGGATTTGTGCCAGTGCAGTGAAACCCAGAAATAATTGAAAATTGAATCTCGCGAGTAACTGCGTGTGAGAGAGAGCTTAAAATAATTTTTGATTTGAGATTTTTTTTTTGACATTATGAAAATAACACCTGCTTTGATTTAATAATAATAATAATAATAATAATAATAATAATAATTTTTACACGTTTTTCTGTTGATTGTTTTAAAATTTTATTATTATTAAACATAAATTGCAATTTTTTAAAATTTTGGTTGGACCTAAACTTAGTGTCGGGGACGGTAGTCTGGTAGTCGTTCGTTCGTTTGACCTTTTATTTGAATTTCGGTTTATTTAATTTTCGAAACTTAGATTCTATTTGTTTGTCATTTTTAAAAAAAATTAGAACGTAGATGGACCCCACCTAGCTTTTGTTTTTCAGATTGGCCCCTTGCAACGTCGGTGAATTGTAGGCTTCCAACATTCAAAATACTCATTATTACATGAAAAGAAATGAGAAACGAACATGCACTTAGGGTGTGTTTGATCCACATTATTTTGGAAAAATGTATTCTGAAATAGTAGATTGATAGAGAATGTGTGGTTAAAAAAGAAGGAAAAGTTATTGATTTGATGAAAAATATTATTTTATTGAAGATTGTGTGGTTGAAAATAAGTAGAAGAATGAAAATGAAAATTTTAATGTATACCAAACATGGGCCATATCATTTGGATATTGGAAAGAAAGTTACGATAAAAATATTAAAGAATGTGCAATGCTGAATTTTTCCCGAGAATAGTTGATTAATATTTTCACGATTTTCTCTTCCTCGCTTACTTTTCTTTTCTATCATTATATACTCCTACAAATATTCAAAAATCCATTTCTAAAATTTAAATTCACTCATAAATTGAGTCAAGGTAAAGTTTGCCCACATTAATTCTCTTCATTTCGAGTCTTGATTCTTGAATGACATAGCTTGGTTGACATGTGTTAAGAAGAGATTATTTGAATGCATTATAACCATGCCGACTCCTCTCTTTCTGATATAAAGTCACTCTTTGAGCAAAATACTTCTCCAGTTCAGTTCATGTGAGAGACCTACAATTGGATGGTGGAATTAACAACCTTTGGATAATTTAATGCACTAATCCAAAATTTATGTATCAGTCTTCTAAAACGTACTTCACCCATTTAGAAGTATAAGTTGAGTTATGTTCAACCTATACCAAGCTGCAATAAGTTGCTTTTTCCACCTCTACTGGCATTTAGTGGGTAATATAAAACATGTCAACACTTCGTTAGCGGTAAAATTTACAATTTTTGACAATTCAACAAAAATTGTAGGCATACGTCAGCGACTTTATGTTTAGTCGTAACTATGCCCAAACAAAAAACAAAAATGACACTTTAAAAATTCAAGAACCCGGCCCCGTGCCTTGTAATTGGACAATTTAGTTCAACAGGAATAAACTGCAAATCAAACCAAAAACAATAAGCAATACACATCTGTCAACGGCGGTTAAAATTTGAAATCAAAACCTTTCATTAATCGTCACAACTTCTCCTTCTACAACTCCCTCCAATTCCTCTATATAACTTCTGTGAATCCCTGGAACCAAAAATCTTCTGTAATTTGCAAAATCGATCACTACCATCTTTTGCAAAAGATAACAATTGATCGATCTTTCAAATAGTTTCTATAAAAATGGCGTCCTTAAAATCCCGTTTGGAGCACACTGTTACACCCACTGCCCTCAGATCGTATCTTGCAGAGTTCATTTCCACATTCTTCTTCGTCTTCGCCTCTGTTGGAGCCACTATTTCGACGCGTAAGTTTTTTTTTTCATTAAAAGTCTGATCTCTAATTTATTGTTAATAGGGCTTAGTTTGTTATTGTTTTGCTTTAATATGATTCTTCGTTCGTACGCATATCGTGATTACAGTGAAAATGATGCCGGATCGTGATTACAGTGAAAATGATGCCGGATGCAGCATCCGATTCATCCAGTCTGGTAGCTATCGCAATTGCAAATGCCTTTGCATTATCAGTAGCAGTGTATATTGCTGCTAATATCTCCGGTGGCCATGTGAATCCCGCTGTTACATTTGGAATGGCTATCGGAGGCCACATAAGCATTCCGATGGCCATTTTCTACTGGATTTCTCAGACCCTTGGCTCTGTCATGGCTTGCGTTCTATTAAGAGTGACCACTGTTGGACAGGTACATAGAGTTGTCAATGCTTCAGAATGTACAGTCTATATTAATCGAAAAGGTTTCTATCAGTTTGTGCATCTCTTTCTAGCAACGATCTCAAAAGTCCCTTTTTTTCTATTCATTATGCAGCGCGTTCCGACGCACTCAATTCCACAAGAAATGACGGGTTTCGGTGCAGCCATATTGTTAGGCGTGATGACGTTTACATTGGTCTACACAGTATATGCTGCTGCTGATCCGAGGCGAGGTTCCATATCAGTAATTGGCCCTTTGGCGATAGGGCTGGTGTCTGGGGCTAACGTGCTGGCATTGGGACCTTTCACCGGTGGTTCGATGAATCCCTCATACTCCTTTGGTTCTGCACTTGTTAGAGGAAGTTTCAAGAATCAAGCAGTCTATTGGATTGGACCATTGATTGGAGCAGCAATTGCAGGAATTCTATATGAGCATGTAGTTTTCCCTGCTCGACAAGAGCCTGATTCATTGAGGGGAATTGCTCGTGGAGTAGAATTTTAATCATTAAGTAAAGAGTTCAATGTATTTTCATATTCTTGTAACTTATACTCAACAGAATGATTATATGTAGTAATGTAATATTTTATTCCAGTGACAGAAATCTTTTCTTGTGTTTTTGATATATAGTAAAAAATTAACATTGCACTAACAACCTAGCTAAATCACACGAGCATGTGTACTCCAGACCAAATTGGACGTAGGTGCCTTAAAATTGAAGGACCCTCTTTGTCTGTGTATTACAAGGGTGGCAGCTTTTACCTGATTTATAGTAACAACTTATACAATCAATATGTTATATGGGCAACATCAGTAGCGAATGCAATGAAATCACGACCCCAATACTTTTACAGAACAGCTGTGGGTGGAGAGGGTCAGAAAATCCAACGAAGCTCCATCTCTCGATACAACTTTGTTTATTCATCCTAACAATTCTTGGATCTTCAACAGACAGAGCTTGATCCATGAACTTGTTTGAAGTTTAAATTACCAACTTTCTTTCATAAGAACAACCATCTCCCTTTTCTCATCCACATGCCACATAGTGATGCAGGCCCTTCTAGAGAGAGAAGGCATGTGATCAATCATTAGAACAGGTGAAAACAGTGGGTAAAAAAATGGATCAGGGACAACTGAGTGATTTGAGAGCCTTGTTGCATTCTTAATGAGAATGTTGCAATGAATCATATAGTTCGAGTCAGATAACATACATCATTATTTCAGCTACATGCCACTCTATATTACAACCAACTAGGTCAGCATTCCCTTAATTTATCCTTAGTTAGTGCTACCTCCTCTTGGTGGCATACATTCTCCCGTTTTCTTTTTCTTTTAATCTTAACATTTTAGTAGAGACGAACATTGATACACCCTCATTCCACTATGTTAATCTTATGCTTGTTTGTCCTCTAATGCCCCAATCTCAGAAGAAATAAACCAGCAAAAAGGCTGAAGTAAACTAGTTATCATCTGTATTTATCACTGCGTAGCAAGAAACCTAACTTGATCTTCTAAATCCTGGCCATTCAAAAACTTGTGATAGACCATTTCACCAGATTCTATTATTAGCTATCTAATCAACAGGGAATCCACTAATTTGCATCTACAACCTACTGGACCATGTTAAATAACTATATTTCGTACTTGAGATAGATACATGCAATAATGCTTATAAAAGACAGAATTTTTCGAGCAAAAAACCATACCTTAAATTCATCAATCTATGATCATTACAGAATTTAATTTCCCACCGTCTGCCCACTAGAAACGGATGATGTGCCCTGCTCAATACACTGTACATAGAAAACAAACCATTTAGAATAACAGTATGAGGTGACAGAGCTCACATCTACGAATAATTTACAAAAAATAAATATATAGTACCTGGAGTAGATAATTGTGTAGCCAATCCAGTGTTTGGGGGAAGGTTGTAGCAGATATGTTGACAACTGTTAAACCCTGCTCACATAGTAAAACATAAAGAGCATTAAAGAAATAATACATGATTGCCCTATAATGCAACTCACCAAATATATGACTTGCTCAACTAATATGAGAAACTCCTCCCAGATCTTTATTTTAACTGTTCAAGATAAATTGTCATACTTCCCACTTTTGAGTGAAGACAGTGTTGGCAAAGTTATCCACCACCCATAATCTGAATCTAAAATAGATGGGTACAATCATCACAATCTACTTGAATATACTTCGACAAAATCAACAAGATTTAACATAAAGAACGAGGGGATGGGGAGACATTGTGAGCTTGTGTTCACTATTTACAGTAATTTTAATCTTTCTGTTTTCCGAGTAAAGAAAACAATGGTTACCTCAGGCAACCATGATGAACAGTGTCAGGGAATCAATCTGGTAATTGTCATCTGACAGTTTTTTTCTACAATAAGATCATAGCACCCCCCAACTCAGTAAAAGAGAGAGAAGCTGGTCCTCCATTCTTCAGGGTAGAGTTCCTTACTAATTCCTTAAGGCATATAATTAACAATCCTCTTCACATTGTCAAATTACATATTGCACACTTATGTACATTAACATTCCATTTCACCATTAGGTGAAACTGATCATACCTGTGACTTAAATGAACAAAGGTAGTCCTGGATTGTTTTTAAGTTGCTTATTAGCTTATCTTTGTCCTGGAAAAAAGATAAGAAAGAAGTGCATTTGTAAAAGATACATAAGAAATCAATACAGATAACAACTTGTAGGAAATCGTGTATAATGGAAGAATATCAAAATCTTTCCATACTTAGTGTAAATTGATAGTTTATAGGCTGTAATTATCTTTCAAATTAGGAGATTTATTTTTTCCCTTTTTTAGTTCCATTATTATATTATAAAAGGATGTATGTTGGAAAGTTCAATTAACGAAAATAAAAAAAATATTTTCTTACTCTCGTTTCGTTCATGGTATAAGAGCCTAGGGTTGTCTAAACCTAGCAACCTATGGACGAATTTCCCGTCAACAGCTCGGAGTCATCTCCGATGCCCCTCAAATCGAAACGGAAGTTTACTCCACAATTGGTTCTCACAGTTTCGAGAACTCATCTTTTCAGCTCACAGTCGAAAAATTAAATGGCAAGAATTATCATGAATGGGCCCAATCAATAAAATTGGTGATTGATGGAAAAGGGAAGCTGGGGTATCTTACCAGCAATTCGAAGAAACCAACGGAAGCCGCACTCCTTCAACAGTAGAATTCAGAAAATTCTATGGTCATGGCCTGGTTGATTAACTCCATGAAACCAGCCATAGGGAAGACCTTCCTTTTTCTTCCTACTGCAAAAGAAGTTTGGGAGGCGGTGAGAGACACATACTCAGACACAGAGAACTCATACTACATCTTCGAAATCAGGGCTCGTTTATGGCAAACGAAGCAGGGAACCAGGGAAGTTACCTACTATTTCTTGGAGATGACTTCACTTTGGCAGGAGCTCGACCTCAGCAGCGACGAAGAGTGGAAATGTGGAGATGACAATGCTCGGCATAAGAAGAAGCTTGGAAATGAAAGGGTTTATGAGTTCTTGGCAGGCTTTAATCCAGACCTCGATGACGTCAGAGGCCGCATCCTTGGCCGGCGACCACTGCCGTCTCTTTGCGAGGTCTTCTCGAAGGTTCGACGGGAGGAAGCTCGCCGTCTGATTATGCTAGATGAAGGAAAAGGGCCAAGTGAGGTGTCAGCCCTTGTGATGAAAGGAAAACGGTAAAGGCCCAACTGAAGAAAAAATCTGCTTAATGGGCTTTCAAGTGGAAAGGGCTTTGGGCAGGAAAATAATGGGCCAGAATTCATGGGTATGTCATCAAAAGGAGCAATAAATGGGTCAAGTAAAAAAAAAACATGGCCGGCCGTGGGGTGAACATTGTCGTAAGCTCGGACACAAAGAAGATACATGTTGGGACTTACATTGAAAACCAGTCGAGTGGAAGCCAAGACAAAAAACTAGGAGTCGGGGATATCAAGTTGAGGCAAAAATCAATTCTGCTCAAAATAGTGCATTCAATCTCAAACAATTGGAACAACTCTACCAAATTTTCACCAATCTCCAAACTTCTGGTAGTCTCTTCCTAATGGCCCTTCAAGCTCCCTAGCTCATAAAGGTAATTTTTTGAAAGCCTTATTTACCACTTCAAAATCTAAAACCTCTTGGATTATAGACTCTAGAGCGTCCGATCATATAACGGACGCATATTATCTTTTCTCTTCATATTCAACTTGTGCCAGCAATGTTAAAGTCAAAATTGCCGATGGCTCCTTCTCTTCTGTCACAGGAAAGGGGAGTATCAAAATTTCTGACTCTATAACCCTCGAATCTGTCTTACATGTTCCAAATTTATCATGCAACCTACTGTCAATTAGCAAACTAACTAGGGGCTCCAATTGCTTTGCTAAATTTCTTCCGTCATTGTGTTTTTCAGGATCTTTCATCGGGGAAGACGATTAGCAGTGCTAGATAATGTGAGGGACTGTACTACTTTGAGGAAGCTGATGTGAGTAAACTATACTAAATTGCTTTTTGTGAGTCTGCATCCATCTCTAGGGATAGTGAAATTCTGTTATGGCATTATAGACTAGGCCACCTAAATTTTCAGTATTTGAAACGTGTAATCCCTTCAATATTTTCGAATAAAATTTCAATTCACTTCCAGTGTGAAAATTGTGAACTTGCGAAACATCAGCGTACTTCGTATCCAAACTCTATATACAAACCATCTAAATCCTTCACTATGATTCACAGTGACTTATGGGGACCATCTCGAACCCCCAATCGAACACACACAAGATGGTTTATCATATTTATAGATGATCATCCTTGAGTCTGTTGGGTCGACCTACTAAAAGAAAAATCTGAAGTATGCTCCGTGTTTATCAATTTTCATACAATGATTCAAGCACAATTTCAGACACAAATCTAAATACTCCGCACAGATAACAACACAGAGTATATCAATGATACACTACGAGATTATTTACAAAAACATAGGATAGTCCACCAAACTTCCTCTATCAATACCCTTCAACAAAATGGGATCGCAGAGCGGAAAAATAGGCGCCTTCGAGAAGTTACCCGTGCCTTGATGTTCACTACGAATATGTCTAAACTCTTTTGGGGCGATGCTATCGTAACAGCCACATATCTAATCAATAGAATGCCCAGTCGTACCCTATCCTTCGACTCACCTCTTCAGAAATTCCAAACACACTTCCCTAACTCTCACCTTCACTCTAATCTATCTCTAAAAGTGATTGGATGCGTGGCCTTTACCCATATTCACTCTCATAATCGAAGTAAATTAGAACCCCGTGCACTTAAATGTGTATTCATTGGATACTCGCCTACTAAGAAGGGATATAAATGCTATGATCCATCAACAAAAAAGGTTTTTGTTAGTCTTGATGTCACCTTCTTTGAAAAAACACCCTACTTCAAAAAACCTTCTCTTCAGGGGGAGATTCTAAGTGAAGAGCGGTTACTTGAAGAGTTTTTTAACTTTGATCTCTCCCATCTTGAACCAAACTATACTGAACATGTCACATCCAATATACCACCTACATCCAATATGCCATCTACAGAATGAAACTTGAATACAGAGGGAGATGCAGAAAATAAAAAAGACAAGGAGGTACTAGTTTACTCAAGGAGGCCAAATTCAAAGTATATGGGAAACCTCGCACCTCAGGCACCAAAAGAGTCAGAAGCGGTGACAGGGCTAAATGAAATCCTATCCGATAACTCTGGATCTCCAAGTGATGATTTACCTATTGCTCTTAGAAAACAAACTCGATCATGTACTCTCGACCCTATCTCTGAATTTGCGTTTTATAAAACTCTATCTACAAAATTTCGTACTTTTATCGCTAATCTTGACAATACAGAAATCCCAAGAAACATTCAGGAGGCTTTGGAAGTTCTCAAATGGAGAGAAGCTGTTATGGAAGAAATGGGGGCATTGAAAAAAAATGAAACTTGGAATTTGGTGGAAGTTACCAAAAGGCAAAAGACCCGCTGGGCGTATATGGGTTTTTAATGTGAAGTATAAAGTTGATGGGATAATAGAACGATATAAAGCTCGACTGGTAGCCAAAGGATACACAGACATATGGTATTGACTACTTGGAGACATTTACACTAGTGGCAAAACTGAATATAGTCCGCGTTCTCCTATCTATAGCAGCCAACTTGGATTGGCCCCTCCAACAAACTTGATATTAAGAATGCTTTTTTGAATGGAGAATTAGAAGATGAAGTCTTTATGACAGTACCACCTGATTTCAATAATGAGGGTGGAAAAGACTGGGTATGCAAGCTCAAGAAGTCATTATATGGTCTTAAACAATCACCAAGAGCCTAGTTTGATAGGTTTGCAAAGGTACTGAACCAAAAGGCAAAAGACCCGCTGGGTGTATATGGGTTTTTAATGTGAAGTATAAAGTTGATGGGATAATAGAACGATATAAAGCTCGACTGGTAGCCAAAGGATACACAGACATATGGTATTGACTACTTGGAGACATTTACACTGGTGGCAAAACTGAATATAGTCCGCGTTCTCCTATCTATAGCAGCCAACTTGGATTGGCCCCTACAACAAACTTGATATTAAGAATGCTTTTTTGAATGGAGAATTAGAAGATGAAGTCTTTATGACAGTACCACCTGAGTTCAATAATGAGGGTGGAAAAGAC
>CAIGRP010077124.1:0-34790 GCA_903798385.1 Fraxinus cuspidata
TCGAGTTTTGTTGAAGAAAATAATTTCGATAACTTCCGTGTTTTCGAATTTGGATGGGACTCGAGGAAATTCTCTAGTCACATGTTGCCATATTCTATGTTTGTTAAAACAACCAACATTCACAGCAGTTAAGGTCTGTAAATTCTTGTCAGCTTGCTTTTCCACGGGCTCACGATTCCTTTCAAACTCAACGCAGTCAAAATCTGCTTGATATTGTGAAGGGTTTCGTCAATCCCCTCGATTCATTGTTCGAGTTTGTCGAGCATCCGTTTGTCGTCGGTGATTCGACTGCCACCAGTACCTTCCTTGGCTATCGGATTAAGGCAATTTCCTTGCTTTGAATCCAATTTTGGTGCAAAAGCGTTATGTGAAATTCTTATAATAAGAATTATGTAATAAATAAGAATAATATTTGAATAATCATGTCCGATACATATTGAATAATAATTTATTGTTGTTGAAAAAATGTACAATGCCTTTGTATTTATAGGTAAAACTATTCCCTAATCCTAATAATATAAGAAAACTAAATTCTAAAAAAAAATTCTAATCTAATTAGAAATCAAATTCTAACCAACAAAGGAGTTTCATCAAATATAAATACAATCGAGCACAATCTAAATGATTTACAAAATTTGCCATAAAGGGTTGAAAAAGTTAACAAAAAACAATTTTTTTAAGTTCACACGTTAGCCCGAAAAAAGGTTTAAAAAGACGGCGGCTTGGTTTTACGCTGTTTCCTCATCCAAATCGAGGGCAGAAACTTTATTATTCAAAATAGGAGACTACATTCACCGCAGGAAGGGAAGGAGAAAACGATGAAGATCGTTCATCGAAATCTCGCACCCAATGGGCCGGGCAGTGTAAAAGTGATTTTTCCCCTTTAGTTCCTTCAAGAGAACTTCAATTTCCAATTAATATATTTTTTTTTTGGTTGAAATAGCAATAATTTCTTTTTTCTTCTATGTTTTGGTGTCTGGGTTTTGCTGCAGATGGTCCCAGAAGAAGCAGATGATTTGTGGATGGCTTATAATCTGATTGCCGAGGGTGATACCGTCTTAGCTGTCACCGTCAGGTACCTTTTACTTTCAATTTCAGATTTTTCCTTCTAATCGTCATATGCATTGGTTTCTTCCTTGAATTTTGCTCTTTTTTGTGTTGTATTGAAAACGTTTTGAAATTGGACAAGAAGGGCCTATTAGCACTGATCGTTGTATTGCATATGGGGCATTTCTTGCTGAACTTCAACTTGATCTTGTCAAGGGAGCATCTAATTGTGGGACCTGAATATATTGTCTTCATAATTCATTGTAGGAAAGTTTTAAGAGAAGCTGCTTCGGGAGGAAGAGATGCAGAAAGAGTGAAACTGAAATTGGAAATCAAAGTAGAGGTCGGATATTTTCAAGAAATTCGGTGGTTATTTTTAGCCTAGTGTTGGCAAAATCAAGGCATTTAATGTTATGTAGTATCTCGTTCTCATTTGCAGACCGTAATTGCTCTGCTGCTGCTGCGATGTAATTATGCAAAGAGTTAAAGAAACTAGTAAACAGTCTCATTCTCCCTGAACAGATTAAAAGAACCCTCGACTTCTCTTTTCGGAGACATTCATCAGTCAATAGTTTTTGGAATGTTATTATCTCGGTGTACCAGTCTTTCTATATTCTATCTTAGCCCCCGTTTGTTAGAGACTTTTTGAGAATAGATTTTTAAAAAAAATAAATTTTTTTTTTGGAGAATATGGGGTTAAAAAGTAGGAAAAGTTATGGTCCACATGCAAAATTATTTTATTAAGAGAATGTGTGGTTGAAAATGAGTTTAGGGGAAAATGAGTTTTGGAAAATGGAGCCAAACAGGGGCTTATTTAACCACGAGTCGGGAGTTGGGAGAATTGAGGATTCAAGAAACATGAAAAGGATTTGAGTCATGGGATCTCTTTACATATACTATGACTCATAGCTCATTGACAATCAACCAAAAAATCTAGTATTTTCTTCAATTTATAATGTTATTATGCTGCAGTTTTATCATCTTATTCTTGGTTCCATGCTTTAAGGTAGACTGTATTCAACATTTTCTCTAATAGATCCATCAATTGAACATATTGACCAGTTCAAACTTCAGATCTCATCTACTGGTTATGTTTACTTATTTATTAAATCAAAATCTATAAAACAATTAGATAAAAATGTTATGTTTCGAATGTTATAAATCCATGCAGCTGGTTGTGAGGCTAGAGTTGTACATCTTTGACATATCTAGAAGTTTGCATTAAGCTGCTGTACAAGACTGATGTTTTGTGACACTGACTTTCTTGAAATTATTCTTAGGCTGTAGAGTATGACAAAGAAGGATCTGTCTTACGTATACGAGGGAAGAATATTTTGGAAAATGAACATGTGAAGGTGCGTGGCATTTCGGTTTGTTCTTTTTAACCAGTGCATTTCTTTGCTCCAGCAGTAAAAACTATAGTTTTATGCTGCAGATAGGGGCATTTCACACCCTAGAAATTGAGCTACACCGACCTTTTGTGTTGAGGAAGGTACTTTTTGCTCTTTGTTCTATCAAATCTCAAGTCATTCTCTTTCATAAATTGTGTTCAGTTGTTTGTTAGAATATTTGGCATGCACTTATGGTCATTTTGCATTCTATGGCGTTAATATAAAGAGCATGGTCCGTGTCTAAAAATATTAGTCCCTTTAGACTTATCATATTATATCCATTTTATCAAGCCCTCCTCATTCTTATCTGTTGCAGTATGTTTGAGTCCCTCATCCTAACCCCCAACAATGATAAAGGAAAAGGGAAAAGGAAATCTTTGGCTTTCCAACATTAATGAGGCATCCTGTAACACTCCAATTTTCATAAACGCTGGAGTGTTACCAAAAATTCAATTATCTTCACGTTAAAAGCGGAAACGATACAAGTAAAAGTAATTCCTTTATTTTCAACAATAAATATTAATTACAACATGGAATTTATGTTTCTAAAAAATATAAACACAATCACCTAACTAATTAATAAACTTGTATTTGAACAAATAAAACTAATTAGAAGATAAAAAAACTTGATTATTGTTATTTCTTCAAATCCTCGGCAGCTCGCATCGCCCTACCACAGTTTCAATTGATCCGAATTAATTTGTAAATTATTGTAAGGGCGAGTATTTAAAAATACTCAGTAAGATATGTGTAGTTTTCATATACAATTATTGAAAAAAAATAAAAAATCTACACTTCATACCACTCTTCTTTTATGGAGTATATCTGTGACCAAACGAGACATCCATCCTTAGTGATTTTGAGTTCTCGAAGGAGTTCACATTTCGTTTAAAAAAACCCAAAAAGTTCACATTTTGTTAGATTGAAATCGAAGGTCTATTGACAATTCATGCATATTTAATTAAATACATAAAAGTATAAGGAAACAAACAACTTGCACGCTATGTATCTTATTCTGATAGATGAAATGAATTTTTGAAAGAATTCCAATATCTTTTCTAAACTTTCTCGATTGCGTCAATAAAATCGTGAATGGCTTTTCGAAATTATTCTCTCTCTCCACCCTGTGCCATGTATGTATGTATATAATGCAGTGAATCTTTTCTTGACCTCATGGGGGGTATTTATATGGCCAACAGTATTCACAAATTGAGATTTGGTGAAATTTGAAGTATAGCAAATGCGTACCACCAGTTTGGATAAGAATTGAATTTCAATATTTGGATTATACTTTATTAACAAATCATAATCATCCAAAATAGGATATGTGTACTTGAATTGGAAACTAGTATTAGGATAACTTACAAATAGGGCTTATAGTATTCCAACACAAATTTAGTAGATGAAATATAGTCTTGGAAAAAGGAATCCATATTTTACAATTGCCGTGGGTGGGTAGTTAGGATTAAGATTTAATCAAAATTTTATTAATTATCTAAGACTATCTAGATTATTACTACACTAGTTCTAATTGTATTGAAAAAACCCAATTAATTAAATACCTATCAATTGCATAATACTCACCTGACAATTCCTTCCAGTAATATAAAGATTTCTGTCATGCTAAACAAATTGGAAATTTTCCCTTAATATATTTAATCATGATTTTCTTTGACCGGCTCTTAACTTATCTTGAATTTATTCAAAATAACTTCTTCTCGAGCCTAAAATATATGATTTAATATGATTTGTCCAACAAGTCCAATTTTGATATACTAAATCTCACTCTATCAATATCTAGTTATTTGGTCAAAATAAAATAAAATTTAATACCTATTTCGCTTTTATCCTTCAACTTTTCAAAATATAAAAATATAGCATGTAAAACAAATAAATTTACATAGAATGTCAGCCATGGTGTCTGTATTGTTTTTGAAGAATGCATTCTATCATTTTTACCATTTTCTCCTTTTTCCTTGTCTGAATTTATAATTTCACCGTTTTTCTTTCTGAGATTAGCAAACTAGGTCCATATAAGAGACATTTATGGAACTATTGTTGATGCCTTCATCCTTTGGTTTTTTCTGGCTGGGGGAATGAGAAATTGATCTTGTTAGCGGAAGTATTTTCAGATGGGAGCGAGGTGATTATTTAGGTCTTCCTATTAAGGGATGGATGGGATGCTTGTTGAAAGTCATTTTGAGGCGTATTAGGCTGTTTATAAGCTAAAAAGGAGGAACGTAGTCTAAAGTGACTCACGGAAGGTAGGAGCTTAGATCTTTGATACTGGATAGATGACAAATCCATTGTATTCTTCCTCCATGAATTTTTATTTTGTCGTCTGGCATTTGCATTTCGCAATGTGAAGATTGTGCAAAACTCATTTTCTTCTCATTCTGAATGGCTGTTAATGCGTAATACATATATGAGTATGTTTTCCATATTACCACGTTGATGGCAGCTTTATGACCAATACTGTTTATTTACATCTTATCACTCTAGATCAAATGGAGTTGATCGACTATTTAGGCTTCTTATTTGAGTTGTCTGTGATGTTTGCTAGGAGTTTTGGGACTCACTGGCCTTGGAGGTGCTCCGTCAAGCATCCGGTATGCAGCTATCCTTAACTCCATATTTACGCCATTCTCATCTTCTTCGGTTTTTCTCTTTTGGTAAAGGTAGTTTTCGTCTTCAGCTTTAGTCACGAGTGTAAAAGCTATTACTTATTCTTGCTATCTCATTAAAATAAATTATTTTCTTTTCTAATGAATCTCCTAAAATAAACTCTTTTTTTTTTTTTTTAATGATCTTCTTTTTTCCCTGTAAATCTCTTTTTTAAAATAATTCTTACTATGTCCAAAATTAGAGATGACCTAAAATTTCACCTAAGTTTGGAAATTAAGATAAGAAGGGCTTAGTAGTAAATAAAAGTAATATTCTCTCCCTATTTTCTCCGCTTTTACATCTAAGAATATTAGAGGAACCGAGTTTTACATGGGCGGTTAATGATTTCTGTTCTGTTTTAATAACCTTACAAGTTATGGATTTGGAGCATAAGCTAATGCAAGGGCTTTGGATATTTATTTCTTCAATTTGACATGGCCCGTAGTTATCGCCGGGCATCTATATCTATCTTCATATAAAGCCTATGTTTAGATAACATTAAAAGTAACTTATAATTTACTTTGGAAAATCAAACATTAATTTTAATGACACGTTCGGAGGATCTACAACTACTACTAACGCACATTATAATTTTAGTAACTTATAATTTTATCCAAACACAATGATATATGTCGTATTTCATTTAAGTTCTCGTGTCATGTATTTTACATTTGACTGAGCTCACGGATGATGACCTTACATGTTGCACCTCTACTTTTCTCTTTAAAGATGGTATCTAGAACATCAAGGAACAAACCAAGTACGAGATTTGACCTCATAGATAAAGAAGCACAACTTAGGGAAATCAAACACGTGCACAAACATTTGTGTTGAAGACAAAATTTAAATCATCTTTTAGATGACATGGTTCAGTATTGTATTAGAGCCTTTTGGCTTGAGTTAAACAATCTTCGTCTCTAATCTCCAAAGGTGTGGCCTTGTGACACTTGTCCAACCATTTCGTTCATCTTCTTTCATCTTGTCCGTCCTCCTATATTTCTCTTTGTTCCTATTCAGTTTTCCACTACTCATCTTTACCCCTGTTAAGTATTGGTTTGCTTTGTGTTAACTTTGTTCCTGGTGGTGTACAACTCTTGCTGGGATTGAGTTCGGGCATAATCCAGCGATTTCTTAGGCTCTTGCTTGCTTGGAGTGCCTTCGTTAATTATTTCCAAGGTGAAGGTAAAGACCAATGATCCCAAATACAACACATGATGAATAGCCTCATAAAAGCCACTCAAAATTGATGCAAAGTGCAGCCAATAAAGGAAATTGATCTATGATTCCACTGCTGCTTTGAATGAACCCAAATTAAGCCAAACCCATCAGTTAATCCTTGTCCCAGTACCTTTTTTTCATATCTTTAACAAACTTTCTTAACCAATTTAAATTGTCAAGGTTGGCAAGTCTGTTGGTTGGGCCTTTGTGGATTAAAATTTTTGTTATTAAATTTTACTTGGTTCGTTGTTTATTTGTTGAACTGTTTGGAAGAAAATCCCGTCTTGATTTCCACCACGTTAATGTCCATTACGTATTTGGTCTTATCCTCCTCTGGCGCCTGGATTCTTGTTAGGCTAGCCTTTTTCTTCATCATCGAGTGTAATGCTGGTACAGTTCATGGAATCATAGTGCTCTATCCTGGGCAGGTCTAGATGTGATAATCTGCACAATGATCTAGTTTTGACCTTGTTCATTTTATTTGTGGGATGTGCCCCTGATGGGGATTGTAATAGATATGATATTGAAGACTTGTTAACTTTAGACTACTTCTATTGTAGTTTATTATAATTTTCTATTTTGACTCAAGTTAGAGTTTTCATTTACTTTATTTCCTTATTTTCTTTCCTATCGACTAGTTGAAATCATATTTGAAGAGGGTTTATGAATTTTAATAGTTAGATTTGATTACTGAATAAAAATGCAATTTATCCTCTCCACTTTGTGCTTCTCTCTTGCCTGTTCATCGCCCCTATTGTTAACTCTCTCTCTTCTCTTTCTCCATCTTTTTGCGTTCTTTTATTTTCCCTTTTCCCTTCTCCTATTCTATGATATGTTTGATTGTCTTTGTTGTTTCCCCTGGATAATGATTTTCTTTCGCACCAGCTTTTAAGTTTTTGGTTGGACTAGTTGGCAAACATTACAATTCTGGAGCATCTTTTGAATATTGAAAGGGACAGTTTGCTTTAATAGATTTTAATTTCCAAACTCCAATTGGTTTTTACAATACCATAGGGTTTGAGGAGATGTTAAAGCTATGTCCATGATATTTCCCTTTTGCTTTAATCAATTTAATTTTCGAAACTCAAATTAATTTCAACAGCACCATCGAGTTTGAAGAGATGTTCAAGCTATGTCCATGATACCTTCCCAATTTTGTGGGATTATTTCCTTAATAATTGATTTTGTAATTATCTTTCAATATTTTCTTTTATAACTTAAAATCGGATCAAGCAAAGATCCTGAATTCAAGTCTCGCTGTTATCCATCTAATGAATTATGCAAATAAGCTCTTGGGAAAAAAAATGAAACCCAGCTACATGTGGGGGCATGTTAGAGGAAAAATTAAATTATGCACACGTGGCTCTCTCTCTAACCGTTTAAGGTTTTAGATGAAGACAGAAGGGGTTCAATAGTCTTGATAGCTAAGTATTTTCTTGATGCATGCTGAACATCTTATGGAGAGGCTAGAATAAGCTCTACTTCTAATGGATAATAGTAGTAAAGAGGAAGGGAAATATGACATAATATATGCTTTTCCTTATCTATAATCCCATATCTGCTATTCATTAACTATAACCCCACATCTAACTAACAATAAGAATAAAGGAGGGAAGAAAAATTTAACTCGAAAACTATTAATTATCTTTAGTCCCACATTGAAGAGTGAAACTGGACTAAAGGGAGGAAGTGGATTGTAATATATATGAGGTTGCCACACTTGGTTACCACTTACTAATGTGGGTTGACCAGTACTGTGTTTGGCTTCTGATGAGAAGATAGAGGATCAAGTTCTCCACTCCAGTTATGCTGTGGAAACTTTGGGCTTAAACTCAATTTTAGATTGCACAAATTCAGCTTTGCTAATCCAATGGATTATCTAAGTTAATCCCTACCATTCCCTATCACTAGGCGCAGCTTTCCGAAACTTCTTGCTGTGTCCTTTTAAGAGAGGTAGCAGAAGAATATACTTTATGATGATAAGCAGTCTAACGACAGTGTGAAATAGTTTTGGAAAAATGTAGTGTGACATCTAGGCAACCAATAATCATGGCGTACTTTGGATACCCATAATAAATGTTCATACTGTGCTATCCATTATCCATGATAGGTGCGCACTTCATGTTTTTCTAAATTTTAAGTGTGTCTACAACAACCTTTCTCCCATGTGACACTACTCTTTTTTACACGAGGAAAAAAGAGAAGAAAAAGAAATAAAGAAATGATATCAGGCTTAATTCATCTCATCTGTTTTCCTGGCAATACTCTGCCAAGATCCTGCCTATCGATGGTTTTGGACTGACAGTTACAACTTTTGTAGTTATCCGGGAAGTTCTTTCTTTACATCATCCTAGGTAGACAGATTATGCATTCACGCATTTCCATAAACCAGTTTTGACTACAAGTTTGTTAATTATAGCATTTCAATCAAATGACCTCAGATCCTACTGCGAGCGCTGATCTGGCTGTTGTACTGATGCAAGAAGGTCTAGCTCATATTTTACTTGTTGGAAAAAGGTACTGCAGCAATTTGTGAATATATGATTATGATTTACTTTTGATTGATTAATCACAATAGTATGCCCTATTTATGATTTGAAATGTTCTGTAGATGGTTCACAGTCAGTTTCCAAGTTAAAACTTTTCTCTGTAATTTTTCTTCCTCTTTAGCTGGATTCTGGATTATCATTTTTAGCTTCTGACAAAACTTCATTGAAGGAATCAACTCGAAATAGACCTGATAAAGATTTCTTATACTAAGAACATAGAAATTTTGTGGTGTGATCTGCTTTCTGGTCCTTTTTTACTTCAAAATTTGTCCTATAAATTTGGTTATTTTACGTACAAGTTGAACTGGACATTCCATCATTTTGGTCTGTGTGTAACAGTTGTCAGAGATAGGTGGATACATCCATGTTAAAACTAGAGTATATGTGAGTATCTGGTTCACAAAGATTTACTATTTGAATTTTGGTTGTGGACTTATGATTGCAAGTGATTAGGTGTTTGATGCTTTGGTTTGGGTCTTTAACACCATGCCCTCTAATGAGTTTTAACTTTTTATTGTGTATGAGAACCTGATTAATAATTTTAGTTATTTGGTTATTTTAAGTAAAATTTGGAAGGAAATTTTACCTTTCAGTTTTATGTTCTCTGTGAATTCAGAAGTTTTCGTGTAAGATGGTCCATTGAAGTTCGTACATGGTGCTTATAGCTGGTTGCAAAAAGAATAATATCATAATTTAAAACTTGAAGTAGGCCTAGAGACGGACTTTAATGTGACAAATAAGATTTTGGTGATCTAGATTGATCCTCCACATCTACATGGAAATGTTATTAGAGTTTGTTTATTGTACATTATGTTTGCTTCACCATTTAACATTTAAATGGTGGTTAATGTGTCAACAGTGTGACAACCACTCGTTCTCGCATAGAGACTTCAATACCTCGCAAGCACGGACCTGGTATAGCAGGCTATGATAAAGTAAGTTTATTAGTGGCTGAATGGTGTTCTTCTTTACATTGCTTGTTTAATTAAGGCAACAGTCTCTTAACGGAACACTTATTGGAATTGGTTTCTTGACAGGCCTTGAACAAGTTTTTTGATAATGTCTTGCAGGTTATCTCAGCCTAAGCTGTTTGTGTTTGCTTTTTGTTTCTTTTTCCAGATAAATACAGAATTTATAAATGATTATCAACTTATGTTCAATCCCTTGTAGGCCTTCCTTAAACACATTGATTTCAAGGTGGTTCGTTGTGCTGTCATTGCAAGTCCAGGGTTCACTAAGGTCTGTCATTTGGAATCAATAAGCTTAGCTTTTACGCTTATTGTATGTTTTGTTATTTCGAAGTCATTATTCAAGTTCTTCAGTATTTAGATGAAGTAATAAATAAGTTACCTGGTGTAATAATGGATTTGGAAATTATTTTCATTTGTGTTCAGGATCAATTTCACCGGCACTTAATGTTGGAGGCAGAAAGGAAACAATTGAGATCTATCATTGAGAACAAGTCTCGCATAATTCTTGTGCATACCACCTCTGGATACAAGTATGATATTAGTCTCTCCACTCTCTCCATCTTCTGTTGCTGTTGTATTGTTGACTTCTTATAACAGTTTGGGGTAGTGTCTGATGCAATTGTTTGAATAATGGATTGTAATGCACGTGGATGACTCGCTATATTTTTACTAAAGGACTTGAGAATCTAAGAATAGGGACAATCTTCTATAAATTTTTCATTCTTGGTGTCTATGTCAGCATGATTCATTCTCATGTGGCCAATAACTCGTTAATGATTTTCTCATTTAAGGCTAACTAAACTAAGCATGGTCTGGATCCACCTTCTTATTGCAATTATGTGCCGCTGACAGTTGCAGCAGAGAAATTTAACATCTCTTCCACCTGTTAAGGTGTGGTCTACTTCTCCAACGTATATAAGTTATCCATCACTTCTTTTTCTCCATCTTCCAAAGGAAAAAGAAAGAAAATAGAAAAATGATGAAATGACAAAAGGGGATAAAAGCTGAATTTTACTTCTTAATCTTCATAACCCTTGCATCTTTAATCCCTTAACCTGTGCATCAACTCAATCATAATGAAGTTACGTGTTGTGTCAACGTTGGTTTTTATGGAGACATGATTTACAATATGAGAAACAAGGAGACAAATTCACATAAAGATGTTTTACCAAAATAACTTCGCAGTCATCCAAAGAAACTCGGAAGTTTGAGCATGCATACTTGTGCTGAGGATGCATTTGTGACTGTCTTACTCTTGTTCTGCAAAGTCAATTTTGCACATGTTGATTTTTATGCACATGGATATCGGGGTATGTGTGCTTTGGTTAAACAACAAAGTTACAAAGTGAATTGGCATTCATCAGTGCATGGGATTTGGAAAAAGCGTTGCATGCCTTTACTCAGTACTCACTATACTTGTAGTTAACTAATTTTCTCATTTTCAAGAATCAACAAGATTTTTTGCCAACTAGTTATTTGTTTTTCCTCTTAAAGTGAGTACATTTTACACGATTATGATTGTATTAAATGTATTAAACAAGATATCTTAAGACCAATAAATTTTTGTCTTTTTCTTTTTTTTTTCCCCTTGTTCGCATGCCATTTCAAAAGTATCTGTTTGTACTTATGGCTCCTGTTTGTTGTAGATTAAAATCAGATTTTTAATAGATTTTGATAGATGCTGATGAAATATGTGATCCATGAAATGTATGGTTAAAATTTATTGTTGATTTTGATTTGAGATTTTAATCTAATTAAAATCTACAACAAATAGGGGCATATAGATTTTTTTGTCCTCGAAAAACTACTCATTATTGTTTTTATGTTTAGCAAACTCTTCTATTTTGCACGTTTAGCATTTCCTCTACAATTCAGGTGGTTATTATTTATTTACTGCTTTTACATGTTTAGAAATCCTTGAATTGATTCCTTTTCATTTTTCCTTGTTTTGTGTTAAAAGTCTTTATTTTCTCTCCAGTTGCAATGTTCTTAGTCTCATCCTCCTAGGTCAAAGTTGCTAGAAGCAAACAATTATTATAATTTGACCACTCAACACTTGGTACACAGGCATAGCTTGAGAGAGGTTTTGGATGCTCCAAATGTTATGAATATGATAAAAGATACTAAAGCTGCACAAGAGGTTGCCACTGTATACTTTATCTTTGATTTCTTATTTTTTATTGTATAGGTTCTAGTGTTCTCTATTCGTATAGGACCTTTAAAGAAAATTTTATTTATTATGTTATCTCAATGCAGGTTCGAGCACTTGAGGATTTCTTTACCATGCTTTCAAATGTCAGTTCCATCCTTAATCTATAATTTCGTTTTATTTTCTTTATTTGTGCCTAATCATAATATCTATATACTAAACTTAGGTGGTGTTTGGTTGAGGGAATGGACCTCTAGAATGAAATGTTTGATTTTGATTCCTCGTGTGTTTTTTTGTGGAAAGAAATAATTTGTGATGGTGTGTATGTCATTGAGAGTGTGAAGTGTTGTTTTGAAATTCCAAGACCCCTGATGGCATCATATTGATAAGGTAGGTAGCAATAAGAATAGCTTCCCTCTAAAAATGTTTAGGAACTGCCATGGTAAACATTAGAAATCTAGCCACTTCAAGAAGATGCCTATTTTTCTCCTTAGCTACCAATTTGTTTAAGTGTATCTATACTCTCTCTCCCATTATATGTTTGAAAAATTTGAAGATTGGTTTTAAATTGAATCTTAATCACATTGGAAATTTTGAAAAGTTTTTGCTGCTTCAAAATTTTTTATGAGCTAATAGACCAAACTCACACGAGAATGATAACGAACCACCTAGCATCAGATATGTTGTGGACTCTTGAAGCCCGCAAATATCACTATGTATCAAGGAAAAAAGGTTGTTATTTCTTAAATATTTGTATTGGAAAATGAGCCCGATGATTTTGGATAGTTAAACATACTTTACATTGAAAATCATGGTTATTCTTATTCTTTAATAGAGTAGGGACACTCTTTTTAGAAAAAAAGATAAAGTTTGGGTGACGTAATCTTTTATGCCAAAGTTGAATTTTTGTATTTTAAGTTGACTGAGAAGAACTAAGTGTGTTTAAGATAGATTACCTAAACCAATAGGTTCACCCTCAAGTTAATGAATCCCATCAATCTCCTTCCCTGTGTTCAAGTCCTGAAATTCACAGTAATTAGGAAAAACTTGGAGACACAATTAAGACTTTTGGTGATTTTACTAATTGAAATGATTACGTTACAATTTGTAGAACATGCAGAGTGGAGTCTAATGAAAGAGATTTTGAAATAGAAATATACCATTGTTTTGGAATAGATGACAACGAACCATTTGTAACTTTGACTTTCTGTCTGCTGGAATATGGAGTGTAGGAAATAGACAAATTTGAATGGCTAGTCATGTGATTTCTGGACTCGGGAATCAATGACCGAAGAATTACTCAAAATGCTAGTGACATTCAAACAAGTTGAGCAAATGGACAATTGACTTGAGAAACTGATAAAAGAGGAAGCACAATTGGGTTAGAAGATGATTGATATATAAGATGACAAACGAGAACTCAACTGCGTTGAAATTATTTGAAACAAGCATGAAAGAGGCAAGGAATGATCTAACCGATGTAAAATGGCTACAAAAAAATAAAAAATAAAATAAGAAACCAGCATTGAACTGGTATAAATCTGCCAAAAACAATTGAAACTGATTGAGAAAAATCGAACCAGCATTAAAGACATTTTAACTGGGCTGAAAATAGGCTGAACCAGATGAAAAACTGCTTAACTGGCGTGAAAAAAGGGTGAATTGCTCAGAAACTAGGCTGACTGCTCTGAAAATGTAAGACCGTGGAGTCTTGAAACTTCTTTTAAGCAATTAAGAACACAGAACAGAAGAAGATTGAATTTCCAGCAATTTAAGCTGGAAAACAAATTAGCAGGAAACCTGCTCTGTTACCATGTGGAAATTTCTGAATTTCGTTTCATTGTAGTAAAAATTACGAAGGAGCTGCTCTATTAATACAAAATTTAACCTAATTCTCCCCTTCAATTCAATTAAGCATACATAATTCTCTCCTACGATTCATATTATATAGTGTATTTTGATATATCTCACTAAAATACTTGTGTGTTATTTTGTTTTATTCCCAACTCATACAGATGAATATTCATGGATATATTTCTTGGATTTTAAAATTGATTGTTGATGAATTGACCTACTAATTTGACATCAAGAAATATTTTAAGTTTGCATTCATGCCCATGAACATTTATGTTTGGTAAGTAGTTGAACCAGTTCTTCATTATTGAAGTTACTTTGGTTTGATTTTTCCAAGATGATGTAATTGTACAGGATCCTGATCGTGCATGCTATGGACCAAAGCACGTTGAAGTTGCCCATGAGCGGATGGCCATCCAGACACTTCTCATTACTGATGAGCTCTTCAAGTATGTAGTCTTAGTGCATGTTTTGTAAATAGTATTAGATAATTTAGCCTATTTTTCTTGCTTAATATTGTCCAGTAGTTTCTAATCTACCTTACCAAAAATTCCCTCAATGGTTTATTGTGTTGGCTATACCATTTTTCATTTTCTTAAGTCATTATTCATCAAGTTGGTTTACATATCTGATGTCATGCTGAAGTTCAGAGTTCTATTTTCTCATGTGTACCACGCACATGTTTAGAAGTTATGGCACGAACAATTGGGTGTTGACAAAACATTTTCTTGTGGCACATTCAAGGGCAATGTCGAAATCAAACTTCCTATTTGTTTATCAGGAGTTCAGATGTAGCAACAAGGCAAAAGTATGTCAACTTGGTGAATTCGGTGAAGAATTCAGGCGGCACTGCTCACATCTTCTCATCCATGCATGTTTCAGGAGAACGTGAGTATTTTCATACTCTTTCCATCTCCACAACTTAAAAATGATTTATGGCTGACTTGTATTAGAGATTGTTTCTTAGGCTCTCGCAATTTATGGCAGTTTATGAATCTGAGTATGTCTGTTAAGGGGTTTCATTCATTAAATTGATAGAACTGGTTTCACAAAGTCATGCAAACATTTTCATTTTTTCATTTTTTGTTTCTTTTCTTTTATGATTCTATTACTCTTTGTGCATCCATATTTATTTGTGCTTATGGAATAATTTTTACGTGGACGAACAGAACTGGCTCAGTTGACTGGTATTGCTGCAATTCTTCGTTTTCCTCTTCCTGACCTGGAAGACATAGAAATGTAAAAGAAGTTCAGACTGAAGCTTATTCAAGTAGGTTTTTCCGCTATGTCGTGTTTCTTGATTGTTTCGTTAGTTAATTTAATGTATGAATCACAAGTGCAAGGCAGTAAGCAATTGAGTCACCATGTATTTATTATACATAGATAGTATGGTGTATATTAGAGACCACAGGTTACTGTTCATCATCTCCTCCATTTTGATATAGCGTTGAATAAACTGCCATACCAATTTATCATACTTTTGAGCTCTGAAGTAAAAAAGAGATGAAATGTATGCGCGCTTATTCTTTCATAGCATATCCTTGGTGCTGAAAATGAATACGATGTTTTTTTTATTTCCCTTGTTGGCGCTCTTGATTATAACTTAATCCACGCGGTCATCTTATAATGACATGATGCCACAAACCACTCGGTATATATTTGATACTCGATAGTAGACAATCTAGTCGTGCTAACCTGGATTAGGACCTTGAGCAATTGCTGCGTGCACCTAATCTATTCTATAATTTATGAAATCAGTTGTTTAGGCCAGCCTTTTTGCTTGTTCAAAATCGATGAGAGTCCATGTATTATTACAGCTCCTTGTACAATTATTGCTCGTGAAGTTGTACTGTCCTGTCCTGTCCTAAGTCATAAATTTTTGTCTTGGCTGTTTTAATAACATATTGAAAATATCCTTCAGGTCAACTAAAGTTACTCTATATTTTTGACGATTTAACAAAAAAATATATTTGTTACTATCGTAAAATAATTTGTTTCAATTTGCAACATATGGACAATTATAAGGTAAATTTGAACCAATATATTCAATGCGAGCAACTAATTTCTGTAATTTTAACTTTTAAATAAATCACGTTGGTAGTTTTAAGTAAAATATATTTGTTGCAATGCAAGGACTTTTGTTGTTGTAAGAGTTACTTTGAGAAGACAAAAATTATGAATAAACTATTATTTCTCATGTATATTTTATGCATATTCTTATACTTTTTATTACTTTACTTCATTAATTTTCACCTCAAATAAAAAAAAAAAAAACCTGAATAACGCGTTACAAAAAATAAATCGGATTTTGCATCGTGATGAAATACTCGTGGCTTGGGGTTATTAAGCAAACATTGACATGGTAGGTAGAAATTTAAGAAGGCAGGCACACGGTAGGAATTCCAGGTTGCTCGTTGAAAAAGTATCTTAAATTTAATGACTAATAGGAGTACAATTTGTGACAAGCCGGTGTAAATAAATGCTATGTATTTTTTATTTTTTGGAGTCAATGAAGAATTACAATAACAAATAGTATGAGAACAAACAGAAGAAAGTGAAAATAAGAAAAATCTATCCAGTAGATTTCATTAATAATTTGAAATTTATGTCGGGAAACTCGAATAATTCAAAACAATAGGACGGAGTTACAAGCGCTAATTTAAGCTTATATTGATCATAGAACAAATAATCTCGAGATTCCTCAATAGTTTCGTAGTAGATAAACTTGGGTTTATAAATTGCTCTATAAATTCAAGTTCCATCGAGGAAACATAGTTGATTTTTAATTAACAAATTCAAATTAATAATAGGTAACTTATTTCTTCTTGTAATTCTTATCAACACCATAACCCTAAATTAATTGTAAACAATGAATCTTTTAGAATAAGTCAATAAAAAGTGATGAGTAAATTGCCAATCCTTAAAAAAAAATAAAAATAAAAATATATATTTAATTAGTAATTTAAATTTTACCATATAATTTTTTTTAAAACTTATTTTCAACTGTCGATAAAATAATTTAAATATGCCAACGTATAATCCAACAAAGAAACTCAAGGTGGAAATATCGGACAAAAACGCGTTTTATATGCAAGTGTGTCTAAATTTTACAGCAACTTCCTATCGATACAGATAATTATACATGAAAACGCATATAATTATTCAATTTGCTCAATTAATTTCATACTAAATTAAAATATTAATGGGGACCAATACAGAAATGCGGCCAGTTCTCATCAAGATCTCAACTTTTTCTTCTTTGCAGTGTATAGCACCCTCTTCATATTCTTTGACCCTTCTTCTAAAGTAGAATTTTGCACTGAATATGAAATCTTAAAGCTTGCAACTTTATTCTTATCCCTTCTCGTATTTTTATTTTATTTCTGTTTACCCTACTATTAATTTTGCTAGTTCAATGTTCAATCTATGCATACTTTCGCCTTTGACTTCTTTAACTTGATATTCTTTCATTTATTTTTCTGCTTTCTTGATTGCTCATGTGAGTTGTAGTTGAAAGTTGGAAGTATTTGATCTCTAATATGGTTACTTGATTTCAAAGTCCGTGAAAATCACTTAGAACTATTGATGTTTGTTATAGTTGGTTTTCTGGGTTAATTACAAGGTTCGGTATTGAATTTATTCTTGGCGATTTGAGGTGGAAAAGAGGAATTATGACTTTTGAAGGAGATGGGCTTTTGGAAATGATCTTAGGATCAGATCTTCGTTACTCATAAAGCATAAGATTTAGTGGTAGAGTTAGTTCTTAATACTTGAACTTAAGTGGTTGCGGGGGAATTGATTGATTTTGGGACTAGATGGGTAACAATTGTGTTGGACCAAGCATATCAAAAAATGGTATATTTCAATCAGTTTCAGCTGCCATGTGGCGATCCCGAATGCCAGATAATAATGATCCTTCCGTAGATGGGAAGAGTGCTAAAAACGAGACACTGGCGTCTGGTGGAGAACCAGAGTCACCTATGCCAGTCCAAAACACACCACCGGAACAAGTGACAATTCCAAAGCCGGAAACAAAACAAGAAGAGCTGGTTAAACCTAGAAAGCCTCCTCACATGAAGAGGAGTAACAGTGCAGGGCTCAGGGCTGATTCTGTTTTGCAAAGGAAAACTGGAAATTTGAAGGAGTTTTTTAGACTGGGGAAGAAATTAGGACAAGGGCAGTTTGGAACAACATTCCTTTGCGTGGAAAAAGAGACGGGCAAAGAATATGCTTGCAAATCTATCGCCAAGAGGAAGTTATTGAATGATGATGATGTTGAGGATGTTAGAAGGGAAATTCAGATAATGCACCATCTAGCCGGGCATCCTAATGTTATATCTATTAAAGGGGCATACGAGGATGCTGTTGCCATTCATGTTGTTATGGAGTTATGTGCAGGAGGCGAGCTTTTTGATAGAATCATTCAACGAGGACATTATACTGAAAGGAAGGCAGCTGGGCTTACTAGGACTATAGTTGGAGTTGTAGAAGCTTGTCATTCTTTGGGCGTTATGCATCGTGACCTTAAGCCTGAAAATTTCCTTTTTGTTGATAAGGAGGAGGAATCACTCCTCAAGACAATTGATTTTGGATTGTCAATATTCTTCAAGCCAGGTATACAGTTCTTATCTTTTTGTATTTTTAATGTGTCAAATTAATCCTTATTCAAACTCTAGAAAAGTTTGCTGTTTGATCTGTAAGTGCAAGAGCATGTAAATATTTTTTTATTAGTGAAAGTTGGGAAGAAGAAAGCTACATATTTTGATGGTATGGTAAGAGTGTCTTTCAATACAATCAACTTATTTACTTAAAAGTAAGAGAAAAGTAATATATCCAAACATATGTGGAAGCAAAGGTAATTTTTTACCTTTACCTTTAACCTCAGCCAAACATGTTCTTAGTATGGAATTTGATTAACAAGACTACCACGGCGACTGATCCCTATGTGTTATAATAAGATTTTTCATTTGTTAAACGACTGGATCCTCTGGTGTAACGAGTTTCAAGATAAGGACCTGCCTGCTTGAATGAAACCAAAATAATAATGAATCATTCTGAATCGAATTTGTTTCCTTCATCATTGAACTGTCATCGAGGTATGTCTTGAGCAAAGCATCCATATATTTTTAATTTATTAACTGTATGTGTTTTCTTGATATCATTCTCATTTTCCATTATGTGATATTTCTTCACATGGTTCAAATCATTTTGAAATAGATTGAATTAATAGGCCATTCTCCATACAGTTTTTTATATTATGAATCATCGTCAGTTCACTAGAACGTATAATATAGCAGCCTGAATTTTATTTCTACTTTTATTTGCCGCATTTATTTGTTGTTTCTGGTATCTATTATTTAGTCACAAGTTAATCTGTTAAATTGTCACCAATAGTTGCCCTGGTGGTTAAGTTCTATCTGATTTGACTCTAGTAGGAGGAGTTTGAAAATGTGGACCTATGCCATTGGTCACTCCCTCACCAACAAAAAAATAGTAATAATTTTTTTTTTTTTTAGGAAGAAAAATGCCAAAATAGTTGACTGCCAATTTTATTCTACATCACTCAAATTATTTTTCTTGCGTATGTATAGCAGGGTGCAAGACAATACATACGTAATAATACATTCAGCTGAATGGGTTAACTAGAAAGCATTTATTATTTTATTATGCTATTTAGACTGGCTTATCATATCAAAACTATGAACCTTTCTGTTATAGTATATTTGAAATAGGATACAACAAACAAAGAAAGAGACTCGTAGAAGACGAAGGAAGGAAGAAAGGGGAAGAGAGGGAGAAAGAGAAGAAGATGGAGATGGAGATGGAAAGGGGAGAAGAAAGATAAAATTAAACCATTATCTCCATTATTTAATTATAATTAAATAAGATCTTAACCACTTGGGCTTAAGCCCAGAATGAAAAATAAAACAAAACGTGTGGGCTATCATTTCACATAATGGGCTTTCATGTAACTGATTGGGTTAAAATATTAATATTGTCTATTTTATTTTTTTATTTTTTGTAATAACCTAAATAAAATTAGGCCATATGTACGGGCATTACACTGTTGGTATGAATTGATTAACTAAAGTGGGTTGGGTCTTGTTACATTTTAAGTATAGTTCCAGAGACTAGTCTTTTGACTTTTTTAACCTGTAATTCTATCATTTGGCTCTATCATAGACTATTAAAGCTCTAATTACAAGCACAAGCAAATGACCATTTTAAAATCGACGATATGTCCAGTTTAGAGCCTTTTATCGAAACGAGATGAAATTAGCTTTGGAATACAACTGCCTGCCTGCTAAATGCCATCGTTCAACATCATACCGCCACCGGTTACTATACACGTAAAACCTCAAAACTACCCACACATTTGTTACAAGTATATTATTTCACCCTTAAAACTGTCTTGTAAAAGGAGTGCCCCAATGGCATGCTTTCCATGGACGATGTAGGACGCACAAGCAATCACTACATTCACTCCTCTCCAAAACAAACATGGCAGTTCATTTTCTCCGGCTGGGTAGTTAATAGAACCAATCTTCAGCTGAAAGTAGCCCTCTCTGGATCAACGTGTCCTCGACGAGGATCCTCCAAGAAGGGGTGTTTGCTCAGACAAAGCACATTGGGTAGAACCCACTGTTAACATTGGCCTGTAATGGGAAGGTGCCCAATTTGCTTATAAGCTCACTAGATAGACATTCCGTGATAAATTTTGACCACATGTTGTTACTCGAGGCATCAACTTGTGACATGACCATCTTTTGTGTATTGAATTCTGCTCAACTTGGTAAAGTATTAGAAAGTCAACCAAGTTATGGACTTCAAATTGGGGGCCCTTTTCTGGATTCAGGCCAATTGTAGTCCGGTTCAGGAACATGAACTGGCTGACAGAAGTGCATTAACATCAACATAAATCATAAGAACAGTGGTTAAATCTGCAAGTTTTTTACTACAACCCTTGTACAAATCAAAATGCATTCAATTTTTACATTCACATTCTCATCCGTTCTCAAGATAGCTTATGCTTTATTTGTTTAGATTAATGCTTTAAGATATTGATTCATGTTGAAGGAATATATATTCAAATACTTTTGAGTCCTTGAATTAGATATTGATACCACTTTCAAAAGTAACAATTCTCTTTTCATGTGTTGTATGTATTTTTTCCTTAGGTTTATTTTCTTATCTGACGAGGAAATAGTACTAATTTATATTCAGGAGAAAAATTTACTGATGTGGTGGGCAGTCCATATTATGTCGCACCCGAAGTTCTTAAAAAGCGCTATGGGGTTGAAGCCGATGTTTGGAGTGCTGGAGTAATTGTTTATATTTTGCTCAGTGGAGTTCCTCCTTTCTGGGCCGGTGAGAATTGTGAAAGTTTTTATTCACTGAATTATGTCAATGTCATGGCTACCTCTGACAATTAGTGCTTTTTTTATATACCATATTAAACTGTTTTGGATAGTAGCACGAACAAGATTTTATCCTCTTTTCCCTTCTTAATATTGTTTAGTACTATTCAACACCTTACCAAACATTACATTACATTACATCATAATTGTACTGATATGAGTGTAGCCTCTCTATTCTTTAATGACTATAGAAAATGAGCAAGGAATATTTGAACAAGTCCTACATGGCGAACTTGACTTTGCATCAGATCCCTGGCCAAGTATATCAGAAGAGGCAAAAGATTTGGTTAGGAGAATGCTTGTTCGAGACCCCAAACGGCGTTTAACTGCACATGAAGTCCTGTGTAAGTATCTCTGATGGAATTGTTTTAAATTATTTTGTATATGGAGAGTTGCTTGATTCAAGTTGGAAGAGAGTTGGGGTGCAAAAAACTTTGACCATATTGGTAATCTATTCTTGTTTTTGAGACCACTATTCCAAATCTAAATTCTGAAATGTGAAATTTTTGCTAATAATTGTGTTGATGCGTTTTTAGATCCCCGAGGCGTTCTGGGTGAAGGTCATAATGTCAATAATCTATTTGTAATGGGTTCTCTCTTTCTGTGGCACACAATATGTACTTACATTTTTGCTTACCCGATGCTTAAACGTTCTGCAGGCCACCCTTGGGTTCAAGTTGATGGTGTGGCTCCTGACAAGCCTCTGGACTCTGCAGTTTTGAGTCGCATGAAACAATTTTCGGCGATGAACAGACTTAAGAAAATGGCTCTTAGAGTAAGTCTTGGGGTTTTAAATCTATATTTTCTGCTATTGGAGAAGTATAGGTCTTACAAAGATATTTAGTTATATATTTATAAATTTAGATGTAAGAAAATGGAGCATGTAATATATTAGATACACATACTTCGCAGGTAATTGCTGAGTCCTTATCGGAAGAAGAAATTGCTGGCCTGAAAGAAATGTTCAAGATGATAGACACTGATAACAGCGGCCATATCACTTTTGAAGAACTCAAAACAGGACTGAAGAGAGTTGGTGCCAATCTGAATGAGTCCGAGATTTATGATCTAATGCAAGCAGTAAGTACCTGATCAAATGTATAGCTTTTGTCCTCTTTAACTGCTTGCCCAAATTTTTGTACCACTTACGGGAGCATCTTCAAGAGACTCTAAATACAAGATGTTCTCTATTTTAGAATCAATGCTTAAAAATAAAGTCTCTTAGAGAATCAATGATTAAAAATAAACTCCAAGAGACCTTATTCTAACTTTTTAAAATAAAGAGTAAGTTTGGTTTTACAGATTTCAATACTCTACTTAAAATATTCTAATCATATTTGATTTGACTGGCCATTGATATTTAAAAAATATGTTAAATAAAAGACGAGGAGAAATCAATAAGCGCCTGTTGAGCCCCTTTTTTTGCCCAAAATGCATTTTGGAATAGTATTTTGATGGAGAACGTGTGGTTAAAAAATAAAAAATAAAAGTTTTGAATTTGCGTTTAATATTATTTTATTAAAGAATGTGATTGAAAATAAGAGGTAGCAAAATGTATTTTGGAAATAATGGGGACCAAACAAGGGTTAAATGTTTCTTGAAGCAAAATGAAGAGCCAAAATAGAGAGTATTGTTGAAGTGTATAAAAATTTTTAATTTCTGTATTATACATAAGATGTTCTTTATAAATAGTGTCTTGAGATGCTCTAAGAAAGATGTTATACTTCATTTGACATCAATAGAAACAGCTACAACAACAAAGCTTTGGAACATGAATCTTTCTTTGCCATTCTGCCCTTGAACGGCCTAACACTCAGAATCACGAAGCGTTCCCAGTCTAATAACTATTCTATAGAACTTGCTTTTAACACTAAGGAAATGTTCCAATTACATAGAAGTAGCAATTTCTGTTTCAACCAACTTGCTCTTATCCTCTTCATTTACATTCTCTGCATTACATTCTCTGCATAAGTGTTTCTTTTATTTCATTGCCCAAGTAGAAAGAGGATACTATACCTTCGTTTTCTGCTCCAATTCTCTGTAATTGCAGGCCGATGTTGATAACAGCGGAACCATTGATTACGGGGAGTTTGTAGCTGCCACATTGCATCTCAACAAAATTGAGAGAGAGGATCATTTATTTGCTGCATTCTCATACTTCGATAAAGATGGAAGTGGCTATATTACCCCTGATGAACTTCAACAAGCATGTGAGGAGTTTGGCATGGAGGATTCACGCATTGAAGAGATGATCCGAGAAGTTGACCAGGACAATGTAAGTTCATCCTTTTGCAATAGTATCTTTGTACGATATGACGATGAGCCTAATATCTAACAATAAAGGAGGAAAGATTCTACTATGCTTTTGGATGACAAAGTCAGCGACATTTTCTATTACAATCGATCTTTGTTATAGTTTTTCTTTATAAATGCATCACATGTAGTTTAATGTTTAGAACACATGACGAGATTCTCTCGATTTCTTTTGCAGGATGGACGTATTGATTACAACGAGTTTGTTTGCATGATGCAGAAAGGAATTTCAATTTCTGGTGGTGGTAAGCGAGGCCTAGAGACTAGTTCAAGCATAAAGTTCAAAGATGTGCTTAAACTTTAACACATGCTTTCAAGAGGTTTTTGTTCCTTATTCCTTTCATTTTCATTTTCTTTCTCGTCCTATTGAAGAGGTTATGATGTTAGAACGGTATAGTAAGAAGCCCTTGTGGTTAATTCTTGCATTACAAAATCCACTTTTCATTTGTGTTTCTCACTGTTGTAATGTGAAAACACAAAAACTAATTTTTGCTGTTAAAGTCATTTTTTGGTGTGGAGCAGTTGGGTTTTGATGTAGCGTCACCCTTCCTGGTTCGAGGAAGATCGAAGAATAGATTATCACTTGAAGGGACGTAAAGACCTTTGGCGTAAAACTCGAGGAATGGAAATATATTCAACTTAATATTTGAAAGTAGCATCGAGCGATAAATTATAGTTTTAGCCAAGTGGTTTTCAATGCTGATTACCAAACATGCCATGCAAGTATGAGAAATAAATTTACAAGCACATCTAATTCACGTCCGAGTAAGAAACCCAAAATCAAGTTGTGCAATATGTTTATCCATAAACACGTAAAAGATGTCATGGTTTTACCTTGACGAATAACTGCGGTCCATATAAAAAACACATCAACTGGAAGAAACAAAGATTTGGGGTTTCAAGAAAGTTGCCCCACAACAGTAGTTTGCCGACGAGAAAGAACTCTAATGAATCATCAAGGTAAAAAAGACGGTATAATTTACGTAAGAAACTACAGGTCTGAAAGAGGACTTCGAACCAAAATTGACATTACTTTGATGGTATATTGTTCTTATCTGTTACAAGTGGGTTTTAGCAAGTATCTTCCCGACTCTAAGTGCCAAATTTGAATTTGTCCGAAATAAGATCCTTAATAAGAACGACCACTGGCATTGTTGTAAACTCGACCCTGAGGATATGGAACCCGTCCTTCAGTTCCTTGGTTTCCTCCCACACCAGGAAATGGTGATTGGCTAGAGTTAATACGATCCATGTGACCAGTTGGATATGGTTGTGGAGGGACAGTCGGAACATAACTATGAGGGTTGTTGGGGCCGGTTCCGTCCAGGAGGTAGTTCATTCCAGCTTGCTGATACTGTTGTAGTCTTGCCTCTGACTCCCTGCGAAGAAACTCTTCTCTTAGATTAGCTTGTTGTGCTCGAAGAACTGATAGTTTCTCCTGGTACTTGTTATTGATCTCCATTATCTTCTGAAGAAGGTAAGACAATGTAATGTTGGTAAGATAAAATAAAAATAAATGTACTTCATCATGATAGAAAAAATATTTCAGAAACGTTTGTTTTACTTTTTAAGTTAATTTAGTGCATAGTGCAGACAAATATGTTTTCTTGGTTCGGGTGGTCAATAAAGGTAGTCAACGGGAATTCAATAGTAAGATGCTGTCGATGAGAGATTGAGTGAACATGTGCCATATTTCAACTTTAAAGTGAAGAGATTAAAGAGACCACTCTTAGGTGCTTCCACTTAATTAACGTGTCGCAGATAAACATGGCAGTTATATTTTTGCCTTTCATGCAGTCACTAGATGGGAAAAACAGCAACTAGAAAAAGCTTGCAGCCGCATACAACGTTTTTTTTTTGTCATATCAAATTAGAGTAATGCTTTTTGTACATAATTGTATACATTGGCATGAAAGAGATAAAGATTATAATAACTGAATTTCTTCTCTTCTTTCTTTCCTTCTCTTTTTTTCTCTCTTCCTTTCATTCCATCTATCTGTACGTACGCAATGATATACAGATAGCACTACTCATCAAATTATATGCAATCTCTACATGTTCCTAGGAGGAATTTTAAACTGCAGAAGGCTATTCAGTTCATCTTCTCTAGTACAAATCAAAATAGCTTTCCATAAAATATTCTCATATAGCAGAATAACAAGAATTACTATGGGAGAGAGAAGGGAAGAAGGGGGTGGGGGGGGGGGGGGGGGGGGGTTTAAACTTAAAACGAATTTATAACTTTATGCAACAATATTAGGGATTTGGTTTATTGATTTTTTAATTAATTTTTCGATTTTTCAACAATTGGATATTTTCGATTATATACACATTCCTACCATGTAAGGTGATGAATTGGTAATTAAAATAGAATCAAGTTCTCATCGTCAATGAAGTAACATTACCGTAGCATTTATTTTCTTTCGCCATATGGTCTTATAAGAATTATAGATCTAAACGTCGATAAAGAAAATACGAAATGTACATCAACCATAGGAAAGGAAATGAGAAGCTCTAACAAAATTATGATGATGTTTACACCTAGCACATACCTCTCTATGCCTAGCATTTTCTGCGTTTTCTGCATCAATTTGTTCCTCTATTAGCTTCAAGATTTCTTCTTGGAATCTCTCTTCGAGACCTTCAAAATTCAAATGAAAAGGCTTGTCTTCATATCCGATTTCCATGTCTTCCTCATAGGCCTGCGGTCCAATCTCTGTATTAGCATGGTTTCCAAAATCACTTTTTGAATCCAAAACTGGTCTCTGGTGATAAGACTGGATGGAATTGCCTCCTTTTCCTGTTTGGTCAAGACAAAAAAAACAGATGATTGTAACCTGAGGCTAGTACAGAACATCCACTGCAACTTTCATCAAATTATTCACGCTTGCATACTGAGCTCCGCTCAACTTTCGAAGTCATACAAAGCATGTAAATCTGCCTTGCCACTCACAAAGTTCCTTGTAACTTCTGAAGAACCTCCAAATTCTACTGAGACAGTGCATGCCACCTTATATTTGTATATGAATAACTTGACTTAAGCCATCAAATCATAGTCATTTGAAAACTGCCGATTCATACAAGCTAAATAAACCAACTTCTCTCAATTAAGAAATGGCATTTCTGCCTTATAAGCACAACAATAAATATGAAATTTCATAAGCGTAAACAATATTCAACATGAAATAGTCTACATTTAGCAAGGAAACAGTATATCAAAAGTTAAAAGCGATGATAAACCAGAAAACAAAGACGAGTATAAAATATTACTTGGGTCAGTGTATGGATGAGTCGGCATCTGTTTTGAATTTGACACTTTTGATGCATCTCTATCCCACAGAGATGGACCACTAGAATTATTTCCTTGCTCTGCAGGTAAAGAATCAATATGTCCTGGAAAATTACTCATTGCAGCATTGTGTTGAAACCTCTGTGCAGGTATCTGCTGCACCTGAGACGGAACACCAGAATTATTTCCTTGCTCTGCAGGTAGAGAGTTAAGTCGCCCTGGAAAATTACTCATTGCAGCATTCTGCTGAATTCTCTGTGCAGATATCTGCTGCATCTGCATTTGAGAAGCAGCATATGGATTGGCACTGGCATCAGCATACAAAGCCTGCCTATTCATCATCGCTGTTTAATGGGACGCTAATTTTTTTACTTAACCTAACAACAAAAGAACCAAGGTAATAACAAAATTAGAAATTTAATAATAGGTGGGTATATGAATTACATCGAAAGCACTCTTTAACAAGGAAAACGTATGTCAGATCTATTTTTTCTTATCCTTTCCTTCAGTTCTATATTGCATAAAAGTTTCAAGCTGGAATGGAACGCATTAGAAACTCAAAAACATTACGAAATCGGAAAACAATTATCGCATTCTCTTTATTTAGACACACAGATCTTTCTCGAGGAAGCAAAACACCAAAGAAGTTTCATACCTGAATATATGTCATAACTGCTGATGAAGAAAGGGATCAACATCTTAGGTCATCAAGGCTTCATAGAAACCATAGGAAGTTGAACAGGAAACAACACTCAAAATATAGGTTCATGCTGATCCATTTGAGTATTAGAACCAATGTGTATTTTGTATAGATGTTGGTTGGCTTTTGGCGCCTATTTATGCTTTATATGTACTCTCATTTTGTGTGACTTTGAATAATAACAAATGATAGTTTACTTTTCGTTTTAGTTCTAATATGGTATCAAAGCATTTTCCGTCCGGCTTTCATCTTCTTCCTCTTATTCTTCTTCTTCTTCGAGTTCTCCTATATCGTATCTGTTATAATGGAATCAACAGTCCGAAAATGATTCTGATTCGCGATCATCCATGAGCATTCCGCCATTGATGAGCCATCTAGTCCGTATTTCCTTCATCATTTCAATAGTTCTGGATTGGTACTTGTGTCTCACCTGCTCACAGGAGAAAACTATGTCTCTTGGAGCCGTGTAATGACAAATGCCCTTTCGGTGAAGAACAAACTTTCCTTCATCGATGGATCAATGAAATTGACCCACTATGTTTACAGTGCGGCACCCACAGTTCATGCCACCAAAAACACGCACACATCTAGGTACATCGTAGGTAACCAAAAGATGTGAGTCCTAACTTGATCAATTCATGGATTCAAAACATTAATATGGTTATATCTTGGATACTTAATTCATTCTCGAAGGAAATTTCAGCCAGTATCATCTATGCTTTCAGAGCATACGAGATCTAAAATGATCTCAAAGAAAGGTTTCAACAAAGCAATGGACAGCGGATCTTTCAACTGACGAATGATCTTTAACTCAAGATCAAAGCAACATAAGTGTGTACTTTACTAAACTGAAGACTATATAGGAAGAATTAAAAAATTTATTTACCCAAATGCAACTGTGGAAAGTGTACTTGCGTTGGTATTAAGGAAGTGAATTAATACTATCAAATGGAATACATCATGTCATCCCTCATGGGCTAAACGAATCTCTCTCTCATGCTAGAGGTCAGATCCTGCTTATGGATCCTATGCCACCTATTAATAAGGTGTTTGCACTAATTTCGCAAGAGAATCAAAGAAAGTTGAGTACACAGTCGTTTGGAAATGATGCAAATGGTGTGGCTGCATTTGCATTAAGATCTGACAATGCAAAATCAACACCCAATTCTGGTTTCCGCAATGATGGTTCTAGGATTGGTAACTTTAGAAATGTCAAGAAGAAGGAGAGGCCCTATTGCACTCATTGTAGGTACCATGGACATTCAGTGGATAAGTGCTATAAAATCCATGGATATCCACCATGATACAAGCCAAAATCAAAGGACAATTTCCAAAGCTATTATGTTCCTAACCTGGTTAATCAGTCGTCAGCTTCTCATTAGATTGATCAACCTGGCATGGAGAATTTCATGCAGAATCTGAATTCCAGTCATTATCATCAATTGATGACTATGTTGTCCAGCCACTTAGCTTCAAGCTCGAACACTGCTTTAACTGACCAGGACAAATATGCCACTTCAGGTGCTACAGGTACATGTCATTCCACATCAATTAACCCTGTCTTCACTATTAAAAAGATTTGGATGGTAGACTTAAGGGCTACTAGACATGTATGCTCCATTGCTGATGCCTTTATGAGATTGAATGCAAGTACCAGTTTGCCAAATCACACACGAATATCAGTTAGCCTATGTGGTGATATCATACTAAGTCCTAAATTGGTGCTATGTGATGTTTTCTTTGTACCACAATTCAAATTCAATTTGTTTTCAATAAGTGCATTAACTGTTGGATCACAACTCACCTTAACCTTCTTTCATGACCATTTCATCATTCAGGAGGCTACAACCAAGAACCAAGAGGATGATTGGCACGGGTGATAAAGTTCAAGAATTATATGTACTTGACACCGGAGATCTTAATTCTTTTTCAAATGTCTTTGTTGGTAATGTTTCTGCTCATATATGGCATAATAAACTCGGTCATCTATCTTTTGAAAGATTAGATATGTTAAAAGACCAAGTGGCATGTGATGTTTCAAAATTAAATAAACATCTTCCTTGTTATATTTGCCCTATTGCTAAACAAAGGAGGCTGTCATTTGAGTCCAGTAACAAGCTGTCCAGTAAGCCGTTTGATCTATTACACCGTGATATATGGGGGCTATATCATGTTCCTTCACACTCAGGGCACAAATACTTCTTAACTTTAATTGATGATTGTTCCAGATTTACTAGGATCTACATGCTGCGACAAAAATCTGATGATGCTGTGAGTGCAGTGTATCGTTTTTTTAGTATGGTTGCTACACAATTTTATGCCACTATTAAGAGTCTCAGATCAGATAATGCTCATGAATTGTCCTTAAAGGAATTCTTTGCTGAGAAAGGGGCGTTACACCAATTTAGTTGTGTTGAAAGACCACGACAAAACTCTGTTGTAGAATGTAAACATCAACATCTTTTGAATGTTGCTCGAGCTCTATTTTTCCAATCAAGAATCTCTCTCAATTTCTGGTTTAAATGTGTTGACAGCAGCCTACCTAATCAATAGAACCGTATCTCTTCTCTTACAACATAAAACGCCTAATGAAATGTTACATGGCAGCCTTGCTGATTATTCTATTCTTCGAGTTTTTGGGAGTTTAGGTTTTGCATCTACACTCATTGCACACAAAGATACATAAAGATAAATTTCAGCTAAGAGCCAAGTTATGTGTGTTCTTAGACTATCCACCAGGAGTCAAAGGCTACAAACTACTTGATGTTGCATCAAGACAGATTTTTATATCAAGAGATGTTGTGTTTCATGAGGAAATATTTCCTTTTCATACTATTGTGGAGGCTGATCAAATGCTAGATCCTTTCCGTGATCTAGTATTGCCATCTTCATCCTTGCTTCCTCCTCATGATATGGTTGTCCAGTCAAAACGTGTACACCCTAATCCTGATTCACATGCTGATGATCCCAGTATTTCTTCATCTAAGGCACTTCATTCTTCACCTCTAACTAACTATAATTCTCCTGATCATTCACAGTTTACTAGGCCTCCAAGCCATGACATTCGAAAATCCCAAAGAGCCTCTAGACCCCCCAAGTATCTCCTTGACTATCATTGCAATTTGATCTCTCCAACGGATCATTCTATTATTCATTCCCCAAACCATATTGGTCACTTTGTTTCTTACAAAAATCTACGTGACCTGATAAACACTTAGTATTAAATATCTCATCTCATTTTGAGCCTCAATTTTTCCATCAAGCTGTCAAATTCTTTCAATGGCGTGATGCAATGAAACTTGAATTGGAAGCCATAGAACTCAACCACACCTGGTCCATTGTACCTCAACCTCCTGGGAAGCACTCTGTAGGATGTAGGTGGATTTATAGAAACAAGTACAACCCAGATGGATTATATGAGAGGCATAAGGCACACCTTGTTGCAAAAGACTACACACAACAAGAAGGATTGGATTACTTTGACACCTTCTCCCTGGTGGCCAAAAATGTTATTGTCAAAGTTTTACTCACTCTCGCAACCGACCATAACTAGCACTGATTGCATTCTTGAATGGTGACTTGTTTGAGGAAGTTTATATGGATCTTCCTCTTGGCTATGAATGCCTTAAGCCTTTCAAATAGGGGGGATGATGGTTTGCAAATTGCACAAAGTCCATATATGGACTTAAACAGGCTTCAAGACAATGAAATTCAAAGTTTACTCATGCCCTCATTCAGCATGGTTTCAATCAGTCTAAGGCAGACTATTCCCTCTTCACTAAAAGGTCTGAAGGCAGTTTTATGGCATTGCTAGTATGCGTGGATGACATTATAATAATTGGACATAATGTTTACGTTATTGATTCATTAAAGGCATTCTTACACTCTCAATTCAAGCTCAAGGATTTGGGATGTTTGAAGTACTTTTTGGGAAATGAAATTGCAAGTTCCTCGTTGCTTGAGGATGCAGGTCATCTAGATTGCAAACCGATGAGCAATCCTATGGAAACAAGGTCAGCACTCAACATTCATGAAGGAAATTTACTGCAAGACGCTTCTCATTACAGAAGATTACGGGTGTGTTTGACCCACATTATTATAGAAGAATGTATTCTGAAATAGTAGATTAATGGAGAATGTGTGGTTGAAAAAGAAAGAAAAGTTATTGAAGTAATGAAAAATATTATTTTATTGAAGAATGTGTGGTTGAAAATAAGTAGAAGAACGAGAATAAAAATTTTAAGGTATACCAAACAGGGGCTAATTGGAAGACTAATATATTTGACCTTATCATGGCCTGACATGACATTACTTTTGCAGTGCATAAGTTGAGCCAATACACTTCTCAATCGAGGATGACACACCTTAAAGTAGTCCATTGCCTTCTAAGATATTTGAAGGGCAATCCTAGACAAGATATTTTGTTTTCCTCTTAAATGCCTTCAGGTTTATCCATCAGCATTCGAGCATTTTCTGATGTTGATTGGTGGTCGTGCATTGATACACGAAAGTCCACTACTGGTTTTTGCATTTTTGTTGGCAATTCAATGGTTTCAAGGAAATGAAAGAGGCAACGATCTCTTGTTCGTCAACTGAAGCAGAGTATAGGGCTCTTGCATCCAGTGAGTGAGATCATTTGGATCAATCAATTGTTGAAGGATTTTCAAGTCCATACTACATCTCAGCCATCTTTTATTCAGATTGCAAACAACCATGTCTTCCATGAACGAACAAAACACATTGAAATCGATTGTCATTTTGTCCGTGACAAAATTATAGCTGGGATAGTGAAGTTTCTTCCGATTCGATCGAAACATCAACTTGCAGATGCTTTTACCAAGCCTTTACCTGCCTTTATTCTTAATCCTTTATTATCCAAAATGTGCGTAAAAGACATTTACAACACATCTTGAGGGAGAGTATTAGAACCAATGTGTATTTTTGTATGGATGTTAGTTAAAGGTTAGTTAGCAAGTTAGGTAGTTAGTTTGCCAGCTAAATGTTAGTTGTGTCAGTTGGCTTTTGGCGCCTATTTATGCTTTATATGTGCACTCATTTTGTGTGACTTTGAATAATAACAAACAATAGTTTACATTTCGTTTTAGTTCTAATATTGAGATTCCAAAACGTATGCCAAAAGTCTGTAATTACATATCCAGTGTCCACACCATGGGTTTGCCAAAAAGTCCCAAATTTGAGTCCTAACTCATACGCAACCCTCATTTCCTTTCTCATACAGTTCTCTCTCCACTTGACTCATCATCTACATCACTAAATTCAGATCTCAACCTCTCAGATTCTTAAACACCCTCATCAGCAGAGCTTTGCTGTTTCTTGTTGCGTTCGTTATTTTTCACTCACCTTTTGCAGATTTAGCTTCAAATGCAGCCTTTCCAGACTCAGTCGCGGATTTCCACTTCTCTTTGCCTCTCGCCAGCTTTCCCCGCAGCTAAAAACAGCTTTGACATAAAGATATCCCTTTTAAAAGTCTTCCCTTCATTAACAGGATTCAACTCTTGTTTCCTTTCCTTTCTGACATCCCTTTAACCCTTGCTGCCACTCTTCATTTCCACATATACATAAAACCCTCGTTTATCTACACGGATTTGTAACTCCTCCCAAGCCCCGAGCCCACTTCTCACGCATATACACATCCGGCTGAGACAATCAATAAGTATGCACTCAGTCAAGAATAATTCTTGAATTGAAAATCGATAACCCCAAATCCGAAAAATGAAAAAACGCTGATCTGATTGAATCGGATACTAAGAACTAATTACGGTAAGATAAACAAGCAGTAATGAAAGAATTCACAAATATAAATATACTCACTTGTTGTATGGTGATTCACTGATTTGATTTGATTGTTTGCTGCTTGCAAAGCGAATTGAGCTGTCAAGGACAAAGCCCCGTTCTGGGGTTAAAAGACACACACCAGTGCAGTTGTTTTAAACATATTTTTTTGATGTTTTTTATAAATAATTTATATCGAGAAATTGAATTTCTCAATATTTATTAGTATTTCATTGGCAACACAATGAAATTCTCGATTAGGTATTTGTAAGTAATTACAGATTCAAAGTTAAAATAATCATTTATTGTTTCTTCAAAATTGTTGTATGTAATTTTGAAATGAAATTTTTTAGTTGTTAAAGTTTTAGAGATTTTAAATGATGTGATCAATTTATTTTTTATTTTATTTTTTTTACACATTTTGGCAAACGAGCACAATGAAAACCTACAATACTTTAAAATTCCAACCATCACAAAATATATTACAATCGATGGTAGCATGTAACAAAAGTAAAACAAAACTTTCTATCCCTGTTTGAGCAACATTATATTTTTCATTCTCATTCTACTATTCATTTTCAACCACACATTATTCAATAAAACAATATTTTTCATCACGTCAATAACTTCTCCTTTTTTTCAACCACATATTTCCTATCACGTCAACCAAAAAAATGTATTCTCCCCACAAAAATGCCTACCAAACAGAGGCTTAAATTGAACCCTCAAATAATTGTATTTATTTTTATACTAATCGCTATTGATGTCACTTGATACTTTACGTGATAATTTGTTTTATGAAGCATGTCGCGTACAATCACTTAATGTCTCACTTATCAATGTTCTTTATTTTTATTTCGATTTTCATGCGATTTTAACTTGACCAATTGAGTGGGAGCAATAATCCCACTAATATGAGTTGGTCGAGTCTTACTTTCAAAAATAAATTGTATTTAAAAACTCTTAAATATGTAAATAAATATGATAGTAAATATGGATATCTTAATCTCGTCCCCATCCTAGCCTGTTGCCATTCCTAGACTGTGGTAGTGTAAGAAGCAATACTTTCTTTTTTCTTGGGAGTTTGGGAAAAAAAATGTCTAAATTAGGTGCTAAACTGAAACTCTATCCTACATAAATAAAAGAGTGAGTTGGGCGGTACTGTTCATAAGTCGAGACGAGACAAGTCAAATGGCTTTATGGCATGGCTCGGCTAAACCCTTTTTTTTTTTAGTTTGAGTTATTGGTTACTGTTTACAAGCCAAATGACTTGACGGCTCAACTCGGCTAAGTCATTTTTTTTTATTTACGTTTGATTCAGTATTTTAAGTTACAAATATTCGTTTTAAGCGATTTAAAATTTGTTGGAAATATTGAAGTGCAGTCATGATAAATATATGATCAATAAGTTTTAAATATCAAAATAATTTTACA
>CAIGRP010077130.1:0-30475 GCA_903798385.1 Fraxinus cuspidata
AAGTATAAACTGTGTATTTTGGTTGGTTGCACATTTATTGGGAATCAAGGTGGAGATTTGTTGGGTTTTGATACCCAATAAATCCAGGCGATGATGTAAAACCGAGATTGGATAAGTATTATATCGACACCTAAGATTGATGATCCGACTCTAAAACTATTTCGGGCCATTGGAAGCAGTCTAATTAATTAGAGTTGCTCATGGCCCGATTCCTCACTTAGTGGATGGCTTATTTGACCCACTTATTGTTTTCTTGTTGGGTCGGCCCATTACTATACCCAAAGTGATCCTATATACTTCCCTGTTGTTGGCTTGGTCATTTGGAAGTGTGTTTTGCCTTGAAATAGAGAGAAAACTTGGCTGCCTCATGTGTGTGCTTTGTGCTTTCGGTTTGTAGCCTGTCTTGTAATCTTCTCATTATTCCTTAGTCTTTGTGGCTGCAAACACCTTCCCCCTTTTTGTATCCTAAGTGAGTGCAATTGTAAGCAACCAAAGGACGAGTAGTTTGAAGGTTTTGGGTCGATTGGTATTAGGTGTCGATTGGTTGGTAAACTGAGCCCGGAAATCAAAGGATTGAAGCCTAAATATTCAACATATGTATCTTACAAATAATCTTGCCTTAAAACTGAAATCAAGGAAAACCAATATAAACGTGCTATTTTAAAATTGCATATTGTAGGAGACCTGGAAATAATGATAGAAAGCACAAACACAATTTTGAGAAAAATTTAAAACAAAAATAGAAAACTAAACAATTAGTAGTGACTTAATACGGCAGATCCAGGATTAATTAGTCAGGGGCTTGCAAGTTATTTTTTTAAAAGAAGACTTTGACAATACAAGGAACCGAAAAAACTAAAAAATGATCACTTATTAACTCTGTATTTATACCAAGAACCACAATATGCAAATTCGACAAATAATATCAAATTTTCAATTCACAAATTCAATTGAAATAACAATATATATACAACTTGTAGCGACCAGAAAATTAGCCATATTTAATGGTTTTTCATTTCGAAATATGCGGGGCATAGCTAATCATGAGTTTTTCAAAATGATACCAAGAACCTATCCCGAAGATTGAAATATAGGGCAAAATAAAGCAACCTCACTATTTTGATCTCATCGTTCGCAGTTTAGCAAACGAAATATGCATCGCAAAATGCACTGTGTGTACTTCAAAACGGTATTAAAAACAAACGATTATAAATTGACCTGCTAACTAGCTCGGTGAAATATGTCAGCTGCAAAAGTTTCTATATTTTTTAGGGATCTGGGTAAAGGACTTTAAGGATATATATTCAATTCCAAAAAGCTGCCAGAAATTTTATCTCTTCGATTTAAAAGAGTCCAGTATATATATAGTTGTCTACAATAAATCAAAGAGAACTGCATATATCAAGTTTTCTCCAATTTAAATTTAGATTTAAACCTGCTTCTTGTCTTTTGAAGTTTTAATCCAGCAAACTTAATTTAAATATATTAAAGTTGTTAAATAAAATGTAAAAACTTTCCTCGCGAGAAGGAAGCACACCAGCAACATGCGTCGCGTGATTCTGCAGTGTTTTTTGCAGTCAACTAAGTGGACAGTTGACCATAAGCGAACTTTGTTTAATTTTGGTGTAGCAGAAAAGGAAATGTAGAACACAAATAATCTCAAAACCGTAATTTGAAGAATACCAGAATGGGTACGGAATTATCATCATATATACTTTGGGACGAGGCTTATCGTGGTTTATATTGAAAACCACTTTGCAAACGCGAATAATGTTTGCCTACGAGAGAGTGTAATTTTAAACTTAGAAAACATTGATTAAAATTAAATACTAAGGATTAGAGAAAGATCTTGCAGAATTTTAAAATTTAAAATGTTACAAAGGAGATATTCTAACACAATTATTTAAAAAAGATTATTACAATTTTGCCATTTGGTAAGACATTGCACATGTTATATGAACTCTAACCATTAACTACACCCATTGTTTTATTATGTTTTATCTTACAGAATATGATCTACATGGAATAATTGATTTTGAAACATCGTAAGGTTTTGAATCATACATACATCATGGAGAAATATAGGCGATGGAGCTCGACAACATTGCCTTACCTTCCGACCATCTGAGGTGGTGGCCCCACAGTATCTTGACTGGCACATCTTGAGTTCAAGTTTCAATTTTTTTTCTAGTTGGAAATCATATTTTGAAATCCACATGAAGGAAAAGTTGTTTCGTAGATAAATTTCATCTGCGGCCACTAAATTTTACGTAAATTTCTGTTGGGTCTATAAACTTTATATCATCTTAACTGAGTCACTGGTTCCTAATTTCACCATTCTATTACATTATGTAATCAATCACCCACGAAACCTATCGCCCTCAAGACTATCATACCATAAAATGAAAATGGTAAAACAAAGATTATAGAAATGTCTTTAGATTAAAATGTTAAAATATATTCAGTGTGGTATGGCTGCTAATAAAATTATCCTCATTAATTTGGAGAAAGCAGGTGGCGAAATGGTGAAATTAGAAAATAAATTGAAGTTTTGATGATCCAATTGAGATTTTGTCGAACATTAAGTGACTACGAATGAAATTTACACGTATTTTAACGATGACTTCTTCTAAAATAACAGTAATGGAAGTGACTATTGATGGGCATATGACCTTTTGAAACATAGCCAATGGGAAAAGAGGATCAAAAAACAAAAGTTTTTCATGAATCAAACGAGAGGGTTTTTCCTAAATAAATAGAAACCTTGAGACAGATGAAACTTTCCAAGAATTACCGACAAAATTTCCAAAGCTAGAAAGGATTTTTATCTTCTTTTAACAATAGGAAATATTTTCTTATTCTTTTAAAAGAAAGAGATAATTGCACGTTTTCTACGTGGTATTAGATCATGTGTAATAGTACATTAAAAGACAATATTTTAGTTTCGTTTTCTTTCTTGATATTGTTATGTTATATAATCACCTTACCAAACATGAATTCAATAGATGATTATTCATATTAATAGGATGTACTCTCCACTTGCTGTATATTCCATCAGTCACACAAATTTTTCTCTCTCGTGTTTTTCATCTTAAGCTCTCCTCTGCAGGATGGAAATTGTTGTGGCGTTTTCAAAGGTAAAATTTGGAGAGTTGTATCAAGCGTTTCGTAAGTATGAATGGCTCTCGAGAAGGAATCACATGTTCAAGTTTCTACTATCTTCGTGCACTATTTTTCTTTTAGACGACCCTATGATGTTGTTGTATACTATAGTTTGTCGGCCTATGATATGTCATGACCTGGATTCTATGTTGTATTGCAGATCAAATTATTTCTTAATTCAAACTGAAATTCCAGTGATAAATTGTTCCAGAAGTCTCATGGATACTAGACAAATAATGTGAGTTCATTCTGGAATTGGTTATGTATCTTATCCATGGATTCTCCTTCTTCATTGTCTTAATATTCAATCTTATGTAGTACTTTATGGCCCCATGAATTTTTTCTTACAAAAAAAGTGGCATATTTGGCATTAATACTTGGTGTAGTCCAAACTCTTATATATTAGTCTATATTTTCACTTTTATTCGATATGGGATTTATCCCTTAACATACTCCTCTAAGATGATGGCTTGTTTGAGCAAACGAATCTTGAAATTTGCATGCTCATTTTTTGAATCTTAATCCGATCAAATTGCTCGTTTTGAACTTAATGTGTTTTGATACCATATTAAAATTTGGGGTTCCATCATGAAAGGCCAGCCTCATTAAAAAGAGTAACTCAAATACTTATATGTTGGTCTTATTTTTATCTTTATTCGATGTGAGAGTCAATTTCTAGGAACTTAAGATACTTCGTCATATTAGAGGCCTATGCCTGAAAAAAAAAAGGGAAGGTTTTGTACGTTAGATTATAATGTGAATGTTTCACAGGTATCATATCGTAGGTAGTAAAGAACTCAGTTCAAGTCCCACTTGCCGTAAATTTGTGAATATTCATTCTGCCTCTGAAAAAAAAAGTGTATGATTTGCATAGGAAGGGTATTTTAAAATAGATAAGTTTAAATAAAAAATATCATTTCCCCTTTAACGACTTAAGCTTCAAATAAGGTTTTTAACATAGGAAGTAGTTCAAAGGTTATGTAATTGACATGACGAAGTGACAGAATAACGCAACGGCTTGTTTGGTAAGTCAGAGATGCGATTGAAATGGGCATAACCAAAATAAGTCTGTTCGCGTGGCGTTTTTCTTAAATTATAACCAGTCATATCAGTTAGGTTTTAGATGTTTTGCAATTGGCAATTCTGTAAACAAAAGGACTGAGTTGTACTATGTTTAAAAATTCAATGAGTAGTGTACAAATAGTTGAAAATAGGGTTATTAGGTCTAGGGTTCAAGAATGGCAAAAGGAAGAAAACGGCGTGGATCTTCGCTAAATTGTCACCAAGGTTTGGCCCCAGCTACAAAAACAGAAACATCGTCGCTAGATTGTCGCCCCTCCTTCACTCGAGCGACAGCAAGTGACATGCTGTCGCCCGACTGTCGTTGAGCCCTTGCTCGAGCGACAGTGTTATCCAAGAAACAATTTAAAGGCTTTTTCACCGGCCCATTACTTTTCTAACCTACCTATAAATACAAAAACACATCTGATCATAAAAGTGAAGGTTGAACATTGAGAGAACAGAGAGAGATTCATTCTATTTTATACTTCAACCTTCGTTTATTTTGTTTGTTTTGGTGAGAAAAACATCGTTCCGATAATCCAAATACCAAACTACCTTTTCTCTATATCTGGTCAGAGTTTTGAAGATCGAGGGAAGTTGACTAGAGTTCCAGTCTGTGAAGAACAACGTGTTCTTCGTTAATCTATGGGAGATAGACGATTCCAGAAGGCTATGAGTATGGCAGGGTAGCAGATTCCATGGAGAGCTTTGGCGACAGCAATTAAGGATTGGTGCAGGGGAGCATAGGATCCAGGGAGAGCTATAAGGAGTGCAGTCGGGAGATCAGATAGTACGGGTCATCTAGTCTGATAGATTGTAAATTGTTAAAATCGTTTCTAGTGGATTGACCGGCAAAGTGCCTGTAGTTTTTCCAGTTGGGTTTCTCTGTGATCATCCTGGTGTTGATTTACTACTTTTACTTTATTTATTGATTGATAGATCATATAAACTGCGGTATTTAAACTTATGACTAAAATGACTTGCATGTTTAATCATCTACAAAAGAATTAAAATGTGACTTGTTGCTATTTAATTCGTTAGTAATTTTAAATTCCGCATTATACACCTATTCACCCCCCTCTAGGTATTGTTAGGGTCGAACTACGCATTTTTCAATATCGAATTTAACATATCAACATTCCATAAACACGCAATGATATTTATACATTCAAGTATTACTGGTTCTTAATTTTCTTATATATTTGTTTATTATGGATTAGTATATTTCGGTTCATTGTTTATACTAACATGTGTCTACATGCCCTGTTAACAGATGATGCATACAAGAAAAAGTTTCTGAAAATCAAATTTAAAGTGTTGAGAATCCTTTCCAGCTTGCCATTGCAGGGAAGAGTACAAGACTCAAGCTCCACCCATTAAACATTGTCCTGATTATCATATGAAACTCCTACATGTTGTGCTTCAAGAATTTCTACGTCCAAGCAAACCACGGCTCGAAAATTTGGGCATGGATACAATATTATATGATTTCATAAAGCAAGGAATTCTTGAATTCATAGGATTACTGATTAATTATAAACCAGAAATTATATGGAGAAAAGATAAAAAAGGAAGAACAATTTTTTCGCATGCAATTGTTTTGCGTCAAGAGAAGATTTTTGGCCTTATATTTATATAGGAAAAGAGAAGAGTCTAATGGGAATGAGGCATGATTTTTTTAAGAACAATTATTTACATCTTGCTGCAAAATTACCTCCTCCTTCTCAACTTCAGAGGATAACTGGAGCAGCACTACAAATGCAAAGGGAATTGCAATGGTTTAAGGTTATGTATTTGTGCTTGGGTGTGTGCGTGTATATATCCGTGTGTGAATGCATGTGTGTGTATCCCATTGTGATTGTTATTCGACCATCGTATCTGAGAGCTTAAGCTGTTGAAAGATATCATGAACTTATTTATTTAAATTTATCTTAATTGTGCTCCCTCTCTACAATACATGCACGATTTTCATAAATATGTGACAATTTATCAAAGACATAATTCACATTAATAAGTTTGTCTTTTTCTTGAAGTTTAAACTTTAGATGAGATTATTCAACATGCTATTATTGTAAAAATTATTAAAGACGTAGTTTAAATCTTGTCACCATCTATTTATGAAAAATTATGAATGTGATTTTGTCCCAAAAAGTAGTCCAAAGTGACTGACCAAATAGTCTAGTTTTTTCTTCCCTTTTTAGATGTGACACTTGAATTCACGATATTTTGTCTACTCTAATGCTACGTTGATCTATCTTATCTAAAATCTGAATTGTCATCCTATGTTGTTTCTTCCAATACGTAGGAAGTTGAGAGCATAGTACAACCCATATTCAAAGAGGAAGTAAACGCCTACAACAAAACACCGAAAATGTTATTCAGTGATGAACACAAGAATTTAGCCAAAGAAGCTGAGATATGGAAGAAAAATACAGCAGGATCAAGCATGGTAATAGGCACCCTAGTTGCTGCTGTAATGTTCACAACAGCTTTCACAGTACGAGGTGGTAATAAAATGATACAGGAATGCCTGTAATGCTGGAAACTCAAAAGATTTCATTCTTGATTTCCCTCATTTCGAATGCCTTGTCTTTGTTCAGTTCGAGTATGTCGCTGTTGTTGTTCTTGGGAATTCTCACAGCGCATTATACAGAAGAAGATTTTCTCAAGTCCTTACCGACGAAATTAATATTAGGATTGGCGTGTTTGTTCCTCTCGATTGTTACCATGATGTCATCCTTTGGTTCTGCATTGTATTTGATTCTTCATGAGAAATTGTCTTGGGTTACCGTTCCTATCATCATCCTTACAACGATTCCGATAGTTCTTTTCTCCATCTTGCAGTTCCCTCTCTTGATTGAGATGACATATCGGACTTATGGATCTGGGATATTTGATAAACCTAAGAAGAAATCCTGTTTTGCTAAGTTCTTGGCATGGTGGAATAAATAGTATTCGACAGTATTGAGGAAGAAAAGAATTAAAATCTTATCGTATAGTACTATTGAATATGGGGTCCTAAATGTACTCTTAGATCATTTTGGTTTCTGTCATTTTAAATGTTGATGTATCCATGGTGTTTTTTCATATGAATTCAACTTGCTGGAATATTTTCATTTTAGCCACACGCCATTGATGAATTCTATTCCGCATGTTGCAGTATTTTATCAAGGAAAACCAATATGAACGTGCTATTTTAAAATTTCATAGTGTAGGAGACCTGGAAATAATGATAGAAAGAAGAAACATAATTTTGAGAAAAATTTAAAAAAATAATAAAAAACTTAAAAATTAGTAGTGACTTAATAGGGCGGATCCAGGTTAAATTAGTCAGTGGCTTGCAAGTTCTTTTTTTAAAGAAGACTTTGACAATACAAGGAACCGAAAAATCTGAAAAATGGGAAGTCAAAAAACAATTATAAAAAGGAGAAGAAAGAAAAAAAAAATGAAAAGTTGCATATTTAATACAATACATTACCTTAAAAGACTAAAACACGAAAACGAAAAGACAACAAAGTACAGAAAATATGAAATACTTGTACCTTAAAACACTACTAAGTTGCAACTTTTGCAATTCTTCAAAAGATTAAAATGATCAATTAACTCTGTATTAATACCAAGAACTACAATATACAAATTAGATGAAGAATATCAAATTTTCAATTCACCAATTCAATTGAAATAACAATATACATACAACTTGTAGCGACCAGAAAATTAGCGATATTTAATGGCTTTTCATTTCAAAATATGCGGGGCATAGCTAATCGTGAGTTTTTCAAAACGATACCAAAAATATATCCTGAAGATTGAAATATAGGCCAGAAAAAAGATAAAAGAGGTTACGGCAATGAATTAGATTTTCAACTCACTATTTTGATCTCAACGTTCGCAGTTTAGCAAATGAAATATGCATCGCAAAATGCATTGAGTACTTCAAGACGGTATTAAAAACAAACGATTGCTAACTAGCTCGGTGAAATATGTCAGCTGCAAAAGTTTCTATATTTTTTAGGGATCTGAGTAAAGGATTTTATGGATATAAATTCCATTCCAAAAAGCTGCCAGAAATTTTATCTCTTCGATTTAAAAGAGTCCAGTATATATATAGTTTTCTACAATAAATCAAGTTTTCTCCAATTTAAATATAAAACGGCTTCTTGTCTTTTGATGTTTTAATCCAGCAAGCTTAATTAAAATATATTAAAGTTGTCATATAAAATGCAAAAACTTTCCTTGCGAGAAGGAAGCACACCAGCAACATGCATTGCGTGATTCTGCAGTGTTTTTTGCAGTAGACTAATTGGAGAGTTGACCATAAGAGAACTTTGTTCAAATTTAGTGCAACAAAAAAGGAAACTGAGAACACAAATAATCTCAAAACCATAATTTGAAGAATACCCAAATTGGGACGGAATTATCATCATATGTACGTTGGGACGAGGCTTGGTTTAAATTGAAAAACCTCTTTGCAAACGCGAATACTGTTTGCCTACGAGCGAGTGTAATTTATGGTTTGTGGTAGTGATGGTGGTGGCGGTGTTGACGATTTCGACTGGCCGACAATTTACGGTGAGGGATGGGTTTCCTGGTTTTTGTGGGGTGTTGGGGAACAAGGTTTCAGTTTTTTTTCTCTCCTTTATTTTATAACTTTTTTTTTATTTAATTTTTTTAATTCTTTAATGTTGTAAATATAAAGTTACTATTTTGCCGTCTTTGAAATTGTTAAAAAAGTGGTCAAATTTAATTTTCTTGGTCAACTAATAGTAGAATAGACTGTTTCCATACATTGGACTTCGATTGCACGAACTTGAGACCACGGTTGCAAGAAATAAAAGATTAGGGTAAATCCTGCAATGATTTAAAAGGTTTTGGTTTCCTTTATGATTTATCATTCTTACTTCTTTATTTCAGTATTTGTTGGATAAGAAAATGTCAAATTGCTTCATAAAATTGACGCTTAGCACATGGCCCAGCATGATTAGGCCCAATTAAATCAACATTATAATGCCAAAGTGCCTTGAAACATCTGAGAGATGACTAATTTCCTCTAAAAAAATGTTGTTTTTACAATTATTTAAATTAGATAAAAAAAATATTTTGTTTAGAGCAAATTTCATGAACTTTCCAGGCTGTTGTATAAATTTTATTATTTCACTCGCACACTACAACTTATTAAGAGGTGTAGCGTAATGTCTTATACTTTGATTTTTATTTGCATACCTAAAAGATTTGAAATTTTACCCATCAGAAAATTAATTAGTCCAGGTTACACGTTTTCCTCCTAAATTTGAATTTTATTTTTATTTTCAGCAAACATTTCAATTAGGAATTTTATTTTATTTTACTAATTTTTTTGGTAAATTTTGTTTGTCTGCACAATGTGCAGCACATTGTTGGATCCAAGAAGTTGAGAATAATTGCTTAGGAATATACCAGTTCTGTAGACAGCAAAGAAGAATTAAAAAAAGAGAGAGAGAGAGAGAAGACAAAAAGTAAAAAGAAAAAAATAAAATAAAATAATAATGTACCTTACTTGAGCATGGTGTAAATACAATAGAGTGCATGTATAAAGACTGCTTGTCCTTCTTGATGATACTAATAGCGTATTTACAATTGTTCTTCCTCGTGAGAGAATGACAGATTTAGAGTCAAGTAAGATGCTTTAACTTACTTTGTGGTAATTTTTGGTTTTTTGGTTGTTGTCTCAACTTTCCTTTTCGACTCAAGCTCTATTATTCAATTGCTAGATCAACTAGCATTCTCGATATTATGCTTTGAATAAAACTCGTGAAGCAACCAAGAATCTTGTGGTCCCTTTACAATGCTTGGCGCTGCGACTTTGCTTGACCAGTTTAAAAAACTGTTTGCTACCCAACTTATAGCTTTGTTTCATTTAGTCATCAGACTTCCTTTTCTTTTGCTTTAAATTTGTCACTGAACCTTCATTTTTTTATTGGCGAACAGGTAACGCAAAGCTTAATCTAGCTGGTTTGGGAATTGTGCCAGAGGAGCTAACTGAGGATAGTTTTGAAACTTGGAAAAATTGCTTGAAAAATTATTTCGTAGGGAATGGGCTTTGGGATGTTGTCTCTACGGAGACAAAACCGGATAAGAAAAATAAAAAAGAGCGTGAAGAATGGAAGAAAAAGAATGCTTTGGCTCTGCATGCAATTCAACTTTCATGTGGATCAGCAATATACTCTAAGTTTAAAGAACATATTTCTGCTCACTATGTATGGACTCATTTGACTGAGAGAGATTGGGGACGGGTGCGACAACCGGTGCCAAGCTCAGATCACGACGAAGAAAGTCATGTCGAAGATAATGGTAATGTATCAATCCTAGTGATGCACTAGATCGTCTAAAATCTTATCATGTTATAAGAAACATGAAACATGAAATTGCACTATCGATTCTCAATTAGTTAAAAATGTGCAAGCAAGTTATAAACCTTTTATTACAGCTGCACAATCAGTTCTCAAAGACGGAAACCGTTTAAATCTTTGTTAAATTGTCATGCAAACTTCGGTAGCTATTTATAAAATTTAACTCTCAGACATTCTTCCACAAGAACAATGGTGGCGCCAATTTTCCCTTTTTATTTAATGAACTTTGTATTCGACACAAGCCCCTTCACATACAGGTCAACTTCATCGTTTGCAGGGTCGAGAATGTGCCTTGATTATGAGCTCTTATACAAGGCAGTTGAAGAAGGTAAGTGGCTCTCTATAGAACCTATCCTCCACCGGAATCAAGATGCCATTAGGGAAATAATTTCATCACACAAAGATACAGCTCTGCACATTGCAATTTTGTCTGGACAGACTGAAATTGCAGAAAAACTTGTAAAACGGATGGAGCCATGCGACTTAGAACTGAAAAACGAATATGGAGCTACGGCCTTATCTCTTGCCGCGATTTGTGGTGCGAAGAAACTAGCGAAGGAAATGGTACGTAAGAACAAAAAATTAGTTACAATAGAAACTGCAGATCATGAAGATGGGCATCTTCCTGTGATTGTGGCTGCATTGTATGGACAAAAGGAAATGGTTCGTTATTTATACAAAGTGACGCCAAAAGATGAGCTAAGTCCCGAAAAGGGTGAAAATGGAGTCGAACTACTCAATTGCCTTATTACTGCTGAAATTTATGGTATGTGAACAGATAATGAGTGGAGTCTAATGATACTCTTAATAATTTCGTCAATTGCAGATAAACTGAATATTCATGCATGTATACCACATATTTTATGTGGCCATTTTGTTTCACAGTAGTGAAGACATAGTTATCTCGTTGAGCGTGAAGCACTAGAATCACTGTTCGAATACCATTTATAAATTGGTTTATAAATTCAGTCAAAATCAAGCATTAATTTCAAATATATATTTATAATTACTACTCATTATTATCCACAAATTTTGTGGAATTCCCTATTATTCCTCAATATAAATTGATTTATAAATTTGCCAGACACAGGCTATATGTTTTTTGATTTTAGTTTACTAAACGTTGCAGTCGCAAAATTGAGATTAGGGCCTAATCCATATGAGATGGATACCTAATTCTCAATGTTATCTTATTGTAGATGTTGCTTCTATGCTATTGAAAAGGTATCCAAAGCTGGGTGTTACCCCAGATCATAGTGGCAATTACACTCTCAGAATATTGTCTCACAAGCCTTCTGCATTTCTTAGTGGGACTAAGCTTACATTTTGGGAAAGATTGATCTACAATTGTAAGTATATAAATGCTCTCCTATGAATTTCATTCACAAACAATTTACCACGAGGGTACATTTAGATAAACTTTAGATTCTTTTTCATACCGTCTAGTGCAATATATAAACATGATTTAAACGCAAATGTTAAACATCGATTGTTTTGAAAAGTAATCTGAACTTTTTACACAAGGTGTAAGAGTACATACACCTTGGGACAGTCATCATGGGTCTCATGAAAAAGAGCATGTAGAAATGCAAACATCAAGTACTAGTCATGATCACATCACTCAAATTGATGAATCAAGCGACGAAGATATGAAAGGAAGGATGGCACATGGAGGCCTAACTGTGACTACTCGAGGTACATCAAATAGCACCACATTCCTTCCCTTCTTATTCAGGTCTTCTTCACTCACACTAAATTTAGTTTAGAGGCATAAATCAGGCCATGATGACTCATGACCACGCCAGGCTCGGCTAGTCCATCCCGGGCCTAAGTCTTTTCCTAAATTTATTTTGAACACGTGGACCCATGGTCTTTCACAGTTGAGCTTGGCCAACTGTAGATGTGGGCTGACCACACCATGGCCTGTAATGGGTCTGGCTGCGCTTTCATACTTTAAGTGGTCCTAGGCTTTGATAACCAGGTACATTTTGACACCTCTAAATAAATTCTTGTTGTGCAGCTCTAGAGTTGGTGCGCAAATTCAGTTGGGGGATATTGCTATACCTTGGTATGTATCACCTTCCTATATAATTTCTGGTACACATAAATCGAAAATCAATGACACATGATTGGCTACTTAACTTTAGTTTTCTTAATTTTTCAGTTCCAGAGATCAATTACATATTCCAGAGGAAGTTAGTCCATGTCGAAATCGCGAAACTTTTAAGTGTCGTGTTTCAAGAAGTGCAACTTCTAAAGAAATCAGAGCTCGAGAAAATGGACATGGATACAATACTATATGATGCCATAAAGCATGGAATTGTTGAATTTATAAGAGAAATGATTAAATATAAACCTGAAATTATATGGAAAAAAGATAAAAAAGGGAAAACAATTTTTTCACACGCAATTGTTTTGCGTCAAGAGAAGATTTTTAGCCTTATATTTACTTTAGGAACAAAGAAGAGTATAATCGCAAGGAGGCATGATATTTTTAAGAACAACTACTTACATCTTGCTGCAAAATTATCTCCTTCTTCTCAACTTCAGAGGGTATCTGGAGCAGCCCTGCAAATGCAAAGGGAACTGCAATGGTATAAGGTAATGTATGTGTGCTACGGCACACGCGTGTATATGTGTTTGTGTGATCATGCTTGTTCCCGTTGTGTTTGTTATTTAAGTCATAATATTTAAAAGTTTAAGCGGTTGAGAGACATGGTATACTTTATTATTTGAATTTTATCTTCAACGTGCTCCCCCTCTACGACACATACAATTTTCATATATAGATGGCAATTATTGAAGACTTAATTCACATAAATTTGTCTTCTTTCCAAAAGTTTAAGCTTTGAGGTGATTCAATATGGTATTAGCTAGGCAATGGACTTGAGTTCATATTGTGTCACCCTCTACTTATGAAAAAATGTGCTCATGATTTCGTCCCAAAAAAGTAGTACAATGCTTGATAATATAGTATAATTTTTTCTTCCCTATTCAGAGGTGACACATGAATTCACGACACTTTATCTACTCTAATGCTACGTTAATCTATCTTATCTAAAATTTCAAATCCTCATCTTATGTTGTTTCTTCCATTACACAGGAAGTCGAGAGCATAGTACAACCCAAACTCAAAGAGGAAAAAAATGCGATCAACAAAACGCCTGAAATGTTATTTAGTGATGAACACAAGAAATTAGCCAAAGATGCGGAGAGCTGGATGAAAAACACAGCAGGATCAAGCATGATAGTAGGCACTCTAATTGCTGCTGTAATGTTCACAACAGCTTTCACAGTACCAGGTGGTAATAAAAACGAGACAGGATTTCCAACAATGCTGGAAACTCAAAGAACAACATTCTTGATTTTCATCATTTCGAATGCTTTGTCGATGTTCAGTTCGAGTACATCGCTGTTGATATTCTTAGGAATTCTCACGGCGCGTTATGCAGAAGAAGATTTTCTCAAGTCCTTACCGATGAAATTAATATTTGGATTGACATGTTTGTTCTTTTCGATTGCTACCATGATGTCATCCTTTGGTTCTGCATTGTATTTGATTCTGCATGAGAAGTTGTCTTGGGTTACCATTCCGATCATCGTACTTTCAACGATTCCAATAGTTCTTTTCTCCATCTTGCAGTTCCCTCTCTTGATTGAGATGACATATCGGACTTATGGATCCAGGATATTTGATAAACCAAAGAAGAAATTCTGTTTTGCTAAGTTCCGAGCATGTTTGGCTTAGTGGAATAAATAGTATTCGACAGTATTGAGGAAGAAAGGAAATAAAAATCTTATCGTATTGTACTATTGAATATGGTGTCCTAAATGTGCTCTTAGTTCATTTTGGTTTCTGTCATTTTAAATGTCGATGTATCCATGGTGTTTTTTCATATGAATTCAACTTGCTCAAATATTTTTCTTAAAGCCACACGCCATTGATGAATTCTATTCCGCATCTTGCAGTATTTTATAATGCAAAATAAAAAGTTAATTTCAGATTATGTATCTTACAAATTATCTTGCCTTAAAACTGAAATCAAGGAAAACCAATATGAACGTGCTATTTTAAAATTGCATAGTGTAGGAGACCTGGAAATAATGATAGAAAGCAGAAACATAATTTTGAGAAAAATTTAAAACAAAAATAGAAAACTAAACAATTGGTAGTGATTAAAAGAAGACTTTGACAATACAAGGAACCGAAAAAACTAAAAAATGATCACTTATTAACTCTGTATTAATACCAAGAACTACAATATACAAATTCGACAACTAATATCAAATTTTCAATTCACAAATTCAATTGAAATAACAATATATATACAACTTGTAGCGACCAGAAAATTAGCCATTTTGAACGGTTTTTCATTTCGAAATATGCAGGGCATAGCTAATCGTGAGTTTTTCAAAACAATACCAAGAACCTATCCCGAAGATTGAAATATAGGCCAATATAAAGCAAAAAGAGGTGACGGCATGAATTAAATTTTCACCTCACTGTTTTGATCTCATCGTTCGCAGTCTAGCAAATGAAATATGCATCGCAAAATGCACTGTGAGTACTTCAAAACGGTATTAAAAACAAACGATTGCCAACTAGCTCGGTGAAATATGTCAGCTGCAAAAGTTTCTATGGTTTTCAGGTATCTGGGTAAAGGATTTTAGGGATATTGTTGGATTTTGGACTCCAAAACACCTAGAAATCGGGCTCAGTTACTTCCAATCGATCACCACAAACACAACCCAAAATCAAGAACCAAACCCCCAAAACCGGTTGCTCTCTAGTTACCCTCAAAGGGCAAGGTGAGAAGATTTATTTTAACCTCAAGATCAGCCACAAAAGCTAAGGAGATGAGAAGAAGCAAAGCACAAAGCTAGGCAGGAAGCACAAAGCTGAAATCGCCGTTTTTCTCTCAAGACAAAGAGGCTAATAAAATCAATATCACACTCCAAGCAATGGCAACGGGCTACCTATATAATGAGATACCAAGTGTGGGCTTTTAGGGTAATAGGAAATAGAGGCCCAATAACTAATATAAGTGGGTTATCAACCGAGAAGTCATCCAAGGTAATGGGTCAAGCCATGAGTAACACTAGTTTAATTATGTTACTTCAAATAGCCCAAATAGGTTGTATGATTGGTTTGTTCGATCGTAGTGTCGATATTTCACTTCACTCATCGGCCGAGGCCTATGAAGTATAATCCAAAACTAAAACAGTTTAACATCATCGCCTGAATTTATTGGGTAACGAAACCTAACATATATATATTTCATTCCAAAAAGCTGCCAGAAATTTTATCTCTTCGATTTAAAAGAGTCTAGTATATATATATAGTTTTCTACAATAAATCAAAGAAAACTGCATATGTCAAGCTTTCTCCAATTTAAATTTAAACCTGCTTCTTGTCTTTTGATGTTTTAATCCAGCAAACTTAATTTAAATATATTAAAGTTGTTTTATAAAATGTAAAAACTTTCCTTGTGAGAAGGAAGCACACCAGCAACATGAGTTGCGTGATTCTGCAGTTATTTTTGCAGTCGACAAAGTGGACAACTGACCATAAGTGAACTTTGTTCAATTTTAGTGTAGCAGAAAAGGAAATGAAGAACACAAATAATCTTAAAACCGTAATTTGAAGAACGCCCGAATTGGGATGGAATTATCATCGTATTTACGTTGGGAGGAGGCTTATCGTGGTTTAAATTGAAACCACTTTGCAAACGCGAATAATGTTCGCCTACGAGCGAGTGTAATTTTAAACTTAGAAAACATTGATTAAAAAAGTACTGAGGATTAGATAAAGATCTTGCAGAATTTTAAAATTTAAAATGTTAGAAAGGAGATATTCTAACTCATTTATGTAGAAAAGATTATTACAATTTTGCCATTTGGTAAGACATTGCACATGTTATATTTAACTCTAGCCAATAACTACACCCATTGTTTTATTATGTTTTTGTATGGAAATAAAGGCAAGAAGAACAAGATATTTGTTTTACTCAAGAAAATAATTATGACTTACTTGTTATGGTGAACACTACAATAATGGACAGTATTGAAAGAAAAAAAATGTGAAATTATTTTTTATTTTACTGCGGATCGACCTCTATCTTACAGAATATGATCTAAATGGAATAATTGATTTTGCGACATGATAAGGTTTTGAATCATACATACATCATGAAGAAATATAGGTGGTTGAGCTCGACGACATTGCCTCACCTTCCCACCATCTGAGGTGGTGGCCCTATTCCCACCACATCTTGAGTTCAAGTTTCAATTTCTATTCAAATCCACGTGAAGGAGAAGTTGTTTCGTAGATAAATTTCATCTGCGGCCACTAAATTTCAGTTGGGTCTATAAACTTTATATTATCTTAACTGAGTCACTAGTTCCTAATTTCACCATTCTATTACATTACGTAATCAATCACCCACGAAACCTATCGCCCTCGAGACTATCATACCATAAAATGAAAATGGTAAAACAAAGATTATAGAAATGTTTTTAGATTAAAATGTTAAAATATATTCATTGTGGCATGGCTGCTAATTAAATTATCCTCATTAATTTGGAAAGCAGGTGACAAAATGGTGATATTAGAAAATAAATTGAAGCTTTAATGATCCAATTGAGATTTTGTCGAACATTAAGTGACTACGAATGAAATTTACACGTATTTAACGATAACTTCTTCTAAAATAACAGTGATGGAAGTGACTATTGATGGGCATATGACCTTTTGAAATATAGCCAATGGGAAAAGAGGATCAAAAAACAAAAGTTTTTCATGAATCAAACGAGAGGGTTTTTCCTAAATATATAGAAACCTTGAGACAGATGAAACTTTCCAAGAATTACCTAAAAAATTTCCAAAGCTAGAAAGGATTTTTATCTCCTTTTAACAATAGGAAATATTTTCTTATTCTTTTAAAAGAAACAGATAACTGCACGTTTTCTACGTTGTATTAGATCATGTGGAATAGTACATTAAAAGACAAGATTTTAGTTTCGTTTTCTTTCTTGATATTGTTATGTAATATAATAACCTTACCAAACATGAATTTAGTATATGATTTTTCATATTAATAGGCTGTACTCTCTACTTGCTCTATATTCTTCAGTCACAGAAATTTTCTTTCTCGTGTTTTTCATCTTAAGCTTTCCTCTGCAGGATGGAAATCGTTGTGGCGTTTTCAAAGGTAAAATTTGGAGAGTTGTATCCAGCTTTTTGTAAGTATGAATGGCTCTCGAGAAGGAATCACATGTTCAAGTTTCTACTATCTTTGTGCACTATTTTTCTTTCCCTATGATGTTATTGTATACTAAAATTTGTCGGCCTATGATATGTCATGACCTGGATTCTATGTTGTATTGCAGATCAAATTATTTCTTAATTCAAACTGAAATTGCAGTGATAAATTGTTTCAGAAGTCTCATGGATACTAGACAAAGAATGTGAGTTCATTCTTGAATTGTTTTTGTTTCTTATCCATGGATTCTCCTCCTTCATTGTCTTAATATTAAATCTTATGTAGAACTTTGAGTCCCCATGAACTTTTTTTCTTGCGAAAAATGTGGCATATCCGATTTCTAAGAACTTAAGATACTCTGTCATATTAGAGGCCTATGCCTATTGTCGAGAGAGAAAAAATTTGGAAGGTTTTGTGCATTAGATTATGAATGCTAAAGTTTCATATGGTATCGTATCAGATGTAATAAAGAACTCAATTCAAGTCCCACCTGCCGTAAATTTATGAATATTCATTCTGCCTCCGATGAAAAAAAAAATGTGTCTATGATTTGCATATGAGGGATATGTTAAAATAGATAAGTTTGAATAAAAAATATTATTTCCCTTTTAACGACTTAAACTTTAAGATAATTGGCATGATGAAGTGACAGAATAACACAACGGTTTGTTTGGTAAGTCAGACCAGACGCGATTGAAATGGGCATAACCAAAATAAGTCTGTCCACGTGTCATTTTTCTTAAATTATAGCCAGTCATATCGAATTTAACATATCAACATGCCATAAACGCATAAAGATATATATACATTCAAGTAATACTGGTTCTTACTGTTCTTATTTGTTTGTTTATTACGGAATAGTATATTTCGGTTCATCTTGTTTATGCTAACATGTGTATAGATGCCCTGTTAACAGAGATGATGCATACAAGAAAAAGTTGCAGAAAATCAAATTTAGAAGTGTTGAGAATCCTTTCCAGTTTGTCATTGCAGGGAAGAGTACAAGATTCAAGCTCCACCCATTAAAAATTGTCCTGATTATCATTGCTCTTGGGACATTTGTAACAATTCTTTCATCTCCACCTGTTTATCAACAGAAAAGTATGTTCCACAACGTTTCCAGGTAAATTCTACTATCAATGACGTTTTTTACTTGTGCACCAACAACAACAAACTAAATCTTATTCTCAGATAAATTTAGGGTCGACTATAGGACTCCTTTTTGGCCGGACCTTTCATTCCATTAGAATTCATATCATAGGATGTGATAAGATTTCTTCTGGCTGTCAACTTACGGTAAGTCTCCATTATATGGTTGGGGCTTTAGGCTATATGATTCATGTGCATAACCTTAATTGAGCTTGTACAAGTCTTCTATTTTGATTCTGTCTTAATGGATAATGTTCCATTTAAAGTGTTATAGTGCGCACAGCCCTTCGAATTCGAGTCTCAGATATTCTTCCATTGCAGGCTTTAAACTCCCTAGAACTTGTAGAACACATAGAAGCCCCGTGATTTTGTTCAAATACCTTGTTCACGAACTTGTATAGAGAAGACTATAATAGAAGTAGACCTTAAGAAAGTGTAATTGGTACAAAACACTCCTAGCATTTGGCTCTATTGTGAAATACCCCTCTATCCTTTCATATTTGCGGAAAATCCCCCTATAGGATATTTTCTTTGCGCAATATAACCTTTTTCTTATATTTTCTCGATAAAGTCTTGTGAAATGATGAATATACCCTCCTCTTTAAACAAACAAAAAAGAAGAAGAAGAAGAAGAAGAAGAAATAAAGAATTAATTGCAATGGTAGTTTTCCAAATTTTTCAAAAGGAATACAAACAAATTCCAAATAATTATTAAAAACTTAAATGGACGTATAAGTTATTTTTTATATTTTATTTTTAAAAAATTAAATAAATATTTTTTTCACTTTTATTTCTTTTATATATAATATTATCCACATGTAAGTTAATTTTTATCTTCTATTTCATTTTCAATGAATTTATTGTAATTAGTATATACTATATATATGTAAATCAAATGAACGACGATAATAATAGAAGACCACATTTTGTGAACAGGTGGATATGGGGTGAGTCGGATCCTCGGTACGTATCAGATTTAGACATCAATTGGCATGACATTTTAAGAGCATTGGAGCAGTTACCTGAAGATAATAAGATTCGACGAGTCGGACTTCTCAATTTTGATGAGAGCGAAATCCGTCAATGGAAACAGCTTATTCCCACGGCTAATCACGAGGTTCTGCACCTGGATTATGCCCAGAAATACATTACTTGGGATTCCTTGTATCCTGAATGGATTGATGAAGAACAAGACGATGTAGTTCCTAGCTGCCCTCGACTATCTAAACTTGAAGTCCCAAGACTGCGCCCTGATCTTGTTTCTGTCAAACTCCCTTGTCATAATAAAATAAATTGGTCGAAAGATATTGCTCGACTACACTTGCAGCTATCAGCTGCTGGTTTAGCTGCCTCTTGCAAAGGCAGTTACCCTGTGCATCTGCTTTTAATTACGAAGTGCCCACCGATACCAAATTTGTTCACATGCAAGGATCAAGTTGTTCGCGTAGGTAACGTGTGGTTATATAAACCGAACTTGGATGCACTTAGAAAAAAGCTTCAGCTCCCAATAGGATCATGTGAACTTGCACTTCCCCTTGGAGCCAAAGGTAAGTTCTCTCTAGTTTCGTGCATTAAATATTCTTGATACCAAATATGGGATTTCACCAAACGCCAAACTCGATTCTTTGATAGTGTCACGAAGTGCTTGAATCGTATAAAGATTTGTTTGGCACATAGTAATTGATAAGCTCCTACTACAATCTCATGTAAACAGAGCAGGATTACACCAGAAAAAGGCAGCGAGAGGCTTACGCTACCGTCCTGCACTCGGCCAATGTCTATGTGTGTGGAGCCATAGCTGCAGCCCAGAGCATCCGCATGGCCGGATCCACCCGTGACCTCCTTATCCTTGTGGACGATACAATCAGTGATTATCACAAAAGTGGACTCGAATTAGCAGGCTGGAAAATCCGAACAATACAAAGAATCAGAAATCCTAAGGCCGAAAAAGATGCCTACAACGAATGGAACTACAGCAAGTTCAGATTATGGCAACTTACAGATTATGACAAAATAATCTTCATCGATTCCGATCTGCTTATTCTCAAAAACATCGATTTCTTGTTTTCGATGCCGGAAATATCTGCAACGGGGAACCATGGAACACTTTTCAATTCTGGAGTAATGGTGATTGAGCCATCGAATTGCACATTCCAGTTTTTGATGGACCATATAAATGAAATTGAATCGTATAATGGTGGAGATCAGGGATACCTCAATGAGATTTTCACATGGTGGCATCGATTTCCAAGGTATATGAATTTCTTGAAGAATTTTTGGGTTGGGGACGATGAAGAAGTGAAGCAGAAGAAAATTCGGCTTTTCACAGCAGAACCGCCGGTTCTTTACGTTCTTCACTATTTGGGTAATGTTCTAACCTTATTTCATGCAAATGGTGACATTATATTCAAATCCCATCTCGATTATTTTGTCTCGAAAGTAAAGTCATCCAGATGAGATTATCTATAAGTTTGGGGTATGCATAGTTTTTCATGAATGGACAGTAGAGAAACTTGAATTCACGTTCATTCTAACATGTTAAACCAACTCATCTAAAACTCAAAATATTCGTCCTTTCAACAGGTAACAAGCCATGGATGTGCTTTCGGGACTACGACTGCAACTGGAACACAGATTTCCTACAAGAATTCGCAAGCGACATAGCCCACAAGAAGTGGTGGAAACTCCACGACTCCATGCCGGAAACACTCCAACAGTTTTGTCTATTGCGCTCAAAACAAAAGGCTCAATTGGAATGGGACAGAAGGCAGGCTCAAAAGGCCAACTATTCTGATGGGCATTGGAGAATCAAAATAAAAGATGAACGCATTGACAAGTGCATTGATCCTCCGTATAATTGCCACTGGCAAGGCATGTTGAATCATTGGGGGGAGACACAATCAGCAAACAGTGCAATGCCTATTCCCACTCCACCTGCAATAAATATAAGCTCTTTGGGTTTATGAGTAGGGTTTTTACTTAAATTCAGATTTTATTTTCAATTTGAATGCTATGTGATATAGTTTTATGATAGATGCTTTTGGGGTTTTCTATGTTTATGTGTTTTCAACTATTTTACATGGAGATCCTTTCTACATGGAAGATCAAGTAGAAACTAGAGTGTTAGACAAGTTTAATCGGGCAAACCACTTTTGATGTGGTCCTATGCCAGCAAGCTATAGATCGAACACGAGACAATCAAAATAACCAGAGACCTAGGACGCCCTGTAGCTTTATATTGTTTGCGATATGATATAGTGAAATGGTTGTTGATTAAATGACAAAGTAATATTTTAAATTTAATTCCCAGCTGCGCAATTAAACTCCATGAAAGTGAACCAAAAAGAATGAAAGAAAGTGAAGAAAAATGAGGAAAAAAATGAAATCCGAGACAAGTGATTAACACTTTTTTCTCAAGACAAAATTGCCACGCAATGGTTCTAACGTATTAAAGCACTTGTCTCCCAAGATACAACGAATACAATTTGTGATAGAAGCACTTTAAACCACAAGCAACGGCGAACTCGAACGAAATTCTTTCATCTACAAGAAGATGATTTTGGAATGAATTTTTGCGAGAGTTTTTGATGTAATGCTCAATACAAATGATATGGGAAGCATAATGGACATCCAAATGGTCCTATTTATAGAAAAAGAAGGGTTGTGAGTGAAGTGTCACGCCTCAAACTTAGCAACCTTCACGAAGGGAAGCATCCATTGTTGTCGCTGGCATCTCACTCGAGCGATAGTGACACTTATTCAAGAGAACCTCTCTCGCTCGCCTATCACTAGCTTGTCGCTCAAGCGACAGTCGAGCTCGAGCGTTAGGCGAGCTATGAAGTTGGCATTTTTCCCGGCTAGTTTTTCCTCTTTTCTATTCAATTTTGGACCGCAATTTCTCATTCATCCGAAATTGATTTTGAGATTCCTACTACGACGATCTACTCAACGAGTATAACAAGTTAATCTATTAATATTTATTATTTGACTATCGGATCAAGTCCGAATATTTGATCAAACATGACGCAAAATCACTTTCTAAGTTGTATACTTAACTAAATTTTTCATTCTCTAAATCAAATTTTAACATATATTAGGTTGGGGCTGGGTTAAACCAAGGTCGTGCACAAAAATACTCGTAACAATGTATTATAGTCTAATATAAGTAACACATTATTTTTAACTTAATATGCATGAAAGGTACAACGATTGTCACAGTCTTCAACATCAACCCAACCATCTCTTTATTGTTTCTACGTGGACCTTGGACTCGGGGCTGACCACTTCGAGTTACATACTAGACTGTGTATAAAGACAATAACGCAAGTTAATACCTATATGTTTCTTTCTATACTGAAAAAAGCATTTTAAATTCTCAAATTTTCTTGAAATTATGATCTTCAACCTTTAATTCTTCTAGGAATTGGACCTCACTGATGGATTATGTCCAATTCTTCTGATCAAACATCATGAGACACAGTGTTTTAAGGAAATAGTGGACAAAGTAATAAAGAACAAGGAGAAAAAGATAAAAGCTTCTAGTAATTGCACCTCGCAATTCATTTCCTTTGTTAATCGTATCTTTCAAATGAACTTAGTATTATGTACAATACATTGATATATAGCATGATTAGCACAATTTGACAATACAAAAATGAAACTAGATACAAATGTTATAGCCTACATGCCTTAGTGTTACTACTACCACTACGTACAATACGTTTATAGCGTGTATAGTACCATTCGACAATACCAAAATTAAAATTGTATATAATTCTACAGTCTGCTCTATCTCCATGGGTGCGAGAGTGTTATTCGAGGCCACTTTGAAAATGTTGTGACAACTTTCACAAAGAGGGTGGCTAGGTGTTTCGCTTCTGAAAATGTGGAGGTACTAGTCCGACAAATGTGCCTTTGGTTTGCTAGAAACTCGACGTTTTAAGTTGATTTTTCAGAGTTATATGTTATTAGTGGTGTAAATGATTTGAAAAATGAATCCCCATTGTACTCAAATTTTCTCGTTTTGTTAGGATATTGTAGCACTTATGTCAAAAGTTGATTGTGGCACTTGCTACTTTAAGTGGTATACGAAAAATGAAGTAACATTATGAGGCTGATGTGAGAGAGAAAAAAATACAGAGAAGAAAAAGTTCTTCAAAAATCGCACGAACAACATATATGTCTCGAAGTAAAATGCGATTTTATTTGAAAAACCCATATGCGACTATTCGAGAAAAAGGCAATGCAGGTGATTCCGCCCCGCCGCTGTCACTTCGACTTCATTTCCCGCGAAAAACTAAAATCACCATTTTTGTCCCTTCATAAACCCTAATTTGAAAAGCCAAAGAAAAGGAAGATTTGGTGAACACTGTTCAATTATTATCTGCAGTAGAACCAGTAGCAGTCAAATTTGAGATTTATAGGGAAAAATGAAGGGCGGCACTGTACAGATTAATTGGCACGAAACCAAGCCAGTTTTATCCCTAGATTTCCATCCTCTCTCCGGCATCCTCTGCACCAGAGGCGCGGACTTCGACATCAAGGTTTCTTTACTTTCTTTCCTTCGACCACCGTTCCAATTATACTACGCTCTGCTCTGAAGATTGGGTATTTTTTTTTTTCTTTTCATTTCAATTTCAGTGCAGAATGAGGATTTTGCTTCTCCCTTTTCCTGATGAAAAATTATTAAATTCATTTATTAATTTATTTTTTCAGACTTCGTTCTGTAGATGGGTGTCCTTTAAGTACTCACATTTGTAAATAATTGAGCGGTTTTTTTTTTTTCCCTTCGCTGGGTCATGTTTATTTTATCCGTTTTAAACATTTTTTCGTCAAACCCTTGTGTTTACTGTTCGTAATTCATTTTTATGACTGTTGTAGTTTTGAAGTGTTTTGATTGTCTTAGTTAAGAACAGATAAGTGTCCATTGCAATCAGTAGAAAACTTTAAAATTGAGACAGTAAGTAAGGGTGAATTTTTTGATGTTGGTTGTGAAATCTACAGCTATGGATGATAAATTCCTGTGAAGATCAAGAGAAGGCTCCAGGAGCTACCTACCAGAATAGCCTCTCATACCACAGTTCTGCTGTCAATGCACTTTGACTATCTCCTTCAGGTAATGTTGTTATGGTGTTGCTTGTCGAAAATTTGTTTTTCTTTCATGTTTTTTAGTGATTATGACCAGTTTACTATGGTTGAGGTAATGCTTTCACTAGATTTCAGCATTCACATTGTTTTGCACCAAATCTTGCAATCAAGTGCTCGTAGCATTTTTTTTCACTTGCATTTATGGGCTTGTAGTTAGGGTTGGACATGGTGCGGTTCGGTTGGGTTCTCTTCACAACTGAACCGAACCAAATTTTTTGGGTATTTAATGAATGGAACCGTCGGGTCCAAATATAATTATGGAACCATTCGGGTTCTGTTATGTTCCATATTATAATTAAATTTTTTAACAGATTTCTAATGGTCAACAATCGGTAGTCGTGGTTGGAGGTCGTTGCTTCAATAGGCAGATGGAGAGATGAAGTCGGACTCGGCAGTCGGGGACTTCGATTTGGGCATGTAGATGTAGGTTTTCAATTTATCAAATGATTTGGGGTTGGTTACCGTATGAAAGTGTAAAATTGGAAAGAGAATGATAAAAACTTAAAAATGCCTAGAGCATGGGCTAAGAATAAAATTAATAATTGAACCAAAAAATTAAATCAAAAAATTGAAATTAGAAATAGGTTGGGCTGGGCTAGTTATACATGGACTTGGCTTGGGAGTTAGAACATTATTCAATAAATTAGTTAATTTTCTAATTTTTCTAGAAAAAATTTAAAAAAATAATTAATTCAATATAAAAAATTTAAAAATTTATTTAAATTCGATTTTTATTTGGTTCTTCGGTTCCGGGTCTAGAACCGAGAACCGAACCAAGCCCACCAATTCTCGATTCAGATACTCATTCGAGTATTTAACTTATGAGGAAGCGTTCGGTTCTGTTCGGTTCGGTTCGGGTCCAGTTCGGACAGGTTCAATTCGGGAGTTCTGTCGAGTCCTACTTGTTGTAGATTTTTATTACCATATTACCTTTTTTCTGGATATCATGATGTATTTATATATTCCGTAGTTCCTCTTTCAACTGTCAGGTGGTTGTCTTATTGCTTGCAGATGAATGTTGCTTATTACTGTGAATACAGTTTCATGATTGGTCTTTGACACTTTGTGGTGTTAGAGATTTCACTTTCACATGTATCAGATTTTCATTTTCCCAGTCTTTGAAAATGAGAGTATTTTGAGCCAGATAGATTGTTACAATTGGAAAGCTAATGTGTTCCAATTCTAAACATTATATAGCATAATGAAAGGGCTTGAGTTTGTGATGTGAGTAGATATGTGTGAAAACCACCAGACACTCATGTATGCAAGCATAGAAACAAACAGACATGCATGCTTTCCTTTTAATGTAGCTTCGTTTACGCTCAATGGTTCATCCTGTTCTAGGGATACTTTATCACTATGGCATTAAAATTTGTGTTATTGCTGCCAGAGAGCTGTCATGCTCAACTGTGCAGCTAACTTCCTTTTTAACAGTTCAATCAAGTTCACTTCATATTGCTAATAAATAATCATTTTAGGTAGTTTGCTTGTGAGTCTATCATATCATCTATATATGGAAGGATAACCGTCTTCTAAAATTGCAAGAGAACAGCTCGCCTCTGGTGCTGATGGTAAGTAATTATCATTATTAGTGGCATATTCCCTTTTGCACAGTTTAAAGTAATCTGTTTATTTTAGATTAAGTTTCTTTATTCAGGTGGTAAGCTGCTCATTTGGAAATTAAATTCTAATGATGCTGGCAAAGCATGGAAAGTCCTCAAGACTTTAGCGTAAGCTTATATCATATCCACCGCTCCTGCCTTCATTTGGGATGGTCTCTATTTGTTTGCTTACAGTCGCGTCATTAAATTACACAATGGGTTTATCAAAGTTTATTTGGTGCCAATCTTACAAACTTGTAGTGGGACTAGAGATTCTTGTAGTCTAAATAAAACAAAGAGAAGGTCTGAATAACTGTTTTGCGACCAAACACTACCCTTTCGCTCTCCTTGTGTCCCCACAAGTGGTGAACAAGGCCGTTACACGATGATTACATCTGATTTAAATGAAGTGTACTGCTGATTTATACTGAACTTGTAACTTGTTGCTCTGTCTGTGAGGCAGATTGCAAGCAAATTTTTAATCCAATAATGCTTTATACTGTTCAAAAGGAAAATTTGGCCTCAATCAATTGGGTACAAGAATAATATGCCTAATTCTGTCCCTATTTGTCAAACTCATTCCCCATTATGACATCACTATCATCCCCCAATTACCTATAATTATGTACAAACCATTAATTCTCTCTTATTTCTTTATTCCAAAGGTTTTTACTTCTAAGGCATAATATAGGTTTTTTTCACCTCTTGCCATCTCCATCACTAAAACTTAACTGGTCATTTTTATTGTAAATATCTTGCATGTGGAAAAAGCATGCAGCGAGTTCAATTGGTAAAATGACAGTGCATCATGAACTGCAGCTTGTATTTCGGATTTTGTTTTGCCAGCCAGCATGAACTGCAGCAAGTCAATTTACAGTGCATCTATCTGAATTTCCATATCTTGTGGGGTTTGAATTTTATGAATTTCATCGTAAGGATTTGCTAGACCTACAGTGGTCTACTGATAATACATATCTATTTTCTGGTTCAGTTGATAATTCCTGCATCATATGTGATGTTAACAAATGTGAGGAAATAAATGCAAGGCTGTAGATGAGATCAGGTAAGTTGTGTCTTTAGTTCCTGATTCCTCCATATTTGTTCAGGTTCTGTCCATCAGATTTTGGATGGGCATTCCATATTGTTCAAGTTGTAGCATGGGATCCATTGGCAAAGTATGCAGCATCACTTAGTTCAGATTGAACTCTCCGTGTTTATGTCAACAAGCCTTCTAAATCGAAAGTTGTCGAGAGAACAAATTATGTTTGTCAGTATGTAATTACAAAGCTAGAAACACAGACAACTGAAGAGTAAGGTTTGAAAGCTGTTATCTGTTATACATGGCATGCACTGTGGGAACACTGATATATAACCAGCTTCATTGTGTCTGATGCAGTCTGATAGAAGTCATATTTTCCATGATGAGACACTCCCATCTTTCTTTCGAAGATTAGCATGGTCTCCTGATGGATCTTTCTTAGTAGTGCCTGCAGGTATTGTCGGTTGTCCAATCTAATTCAATGACTTCATCCCGCTTGACATCCACATCCATTTAATATTTTTTGATTTTCTATTGCATTTCATTATGCTGTTTTGCAAATTATTATGCGATATTTTGATATTGCTATGTCTAATCTGATCCTTTGTGACTAAGTTTATTGCATCTAAGCCTGGCACATGTTGTATGTGAAATTCATCCTAAGGCTATGTTATTGATCTCATATATCTGTGGGTTAAATTGTTCGTTAATATGACTAATTGAGGTATCATGTATAAACCACAAAATGCTTGTTTGACACTCTTAGGACACATCTTTCTTTCCCCATTCTTTGCAGCAGTGGGCTGTAATTAAGCTGCGTTTCTTGGATTTAAGATGGTACATCAAGAAAAGACCTAGAACCTTTTACATGTGTTCACATTTGCACTTACTAGTAATCATGTGGGTTTTTTAGGTTATCTTAGTGAGCTACAGTTTGTACTTTCACAATATCTTCTTCTGATCTCCAACATTGATCGGAAGGGATTCTTGCCAACCTTTTATTGTAGGGGACATTGTTCTCTAGATTTTGTGCTTGCCAACCTTAAATTGTAGGTGGACATTGTTCTCTAAATTTTGTTCCTGCAGCTTTCTGACTTAAAGAACTTCTTGTAAAAGAAACTGTAATTATAATATGCAACTTTTGTTCACTTTGATGTGCTAACTGTGCAATTTGTTCCGGCAGTACAAAACAAGAAACTTGAAAAGACGGGTTCGAGGTGTTGAACCATCCTATTTTTTCTAATGTGTTATATATGTGTGCCATGTTGTAAACATAGGAACTCTTGTCGTCATTTTCTTTAAAATGCTGTTAGTATTAATGTGCTCTTATTATTCAGGTTCTTACAAACCCCACAGCTGCTTCGGAACCTGTAAATACTGCTTATGTATTTTCAAGGAAAAATCTTTCAAGGCAAGAATTTGCTGTCTTTCCTGATTCGTAGATTTCTATGAGAACTATGATCATAGTACAGATTTTCAGTTTAACACTGGGGACCTTATTCTTTATTGATCATCCCTCCCTATTAATATCTACTCTCTGTTTCAACACAGACCTGCTCTCATGCTCCCTGGCTCCGGCAAACCTGTTGTGGCAGTACGCTTTTGCCCTATGACATTTAATTTGCAGGGATCAGAAACACGTATTAGCTCTTTTTCTGTTTTATCTCTTTGGAAAGATTTATATATTACCATCACCAAATTTTGACAGCAAGCTATGGCTCCACACACAACATCCCCTATCGCCTTATTTTTGCAGTGGCTTTGCCCTATGACATTTAATTTGCAGGGATCAGAAGCACGTATTAGCTCTTTTTCTGTTTTTTCTCTTTGGAAAGATTTATATATTACCTTCACCACATTTTGACAGCAAAGCTATGGCTCCACACACAAGATCCCCTATCGCCTTATTTTTGCGGTGGCCACTTTGAATTCCTTATACATATACGACACTGAGAGTGTTCAACCAATAGCAATTGTAGCCAGAATTCATTATTCAGCCACAAAAAACATTGCACGGTATTGGTTTTGTCTGCTTTAACCATTTACGGTTTTGAAAATCACATTCTGACTGGTTATCCTTTTTGCCCTTGTGTGCGCACATGTGAATACAGGTCACCTTGTAAATATTTGGCATTGTCCTTTACTGCACACTCCTGGAATTTGAAAATCAGGAACTCGGGTCACCCATTTCATTGCGAGGTTAGCATTATTTTTTTTTTATTTTTTTTTTTTCGCTCTACAACTGTCAATTTATAGGGATGCAATGGTTAACAACTTGGGTTGCATAAAACTTTTATCTAGCAAAAGAGAAGTAAGTCAACCGTGAAAATAAGAACACGGTTAGTATGGAAGTTGCTTCCAACAATGGCAGCGCTTCAGACAGTGGAAAAGAGAAGGAAGAGGACACCGAAAAAGAGATGGACGAGAGTAAAGAAGGGAAACAAGTTTCACCAGGTACAAGAATAATCCCGAATCCAAATAAGACTGCAAAGAGACATATTACTCCCATGGCCATTGATTGAATAATATCTCGTCAACTCTGTAAAATTTACTGCTATGGCGAAATGGAATTTGTTTACTGGTCTGAACCACCCTCCATTTCAACGCAGGCATATTTCAATGTAGTTACATCAGAAGGAAAAGTTGTAACACCCCGAATTTTCT
>CAIGRP010077136.1:0-13040 GCA_903798385.1 Fraxinus cuspidata
ATTTTTTTTTTTTTTTTGACTTTTTGGTAATGGTAACAAATTTCATAACTAATTGTAAAAAAAAAAAATCACTTTAATGGACAATTTTCATGTAAAATAAAGTCAAACGTGAACAAAAAAATTCAAAACTTCAAATTTTTTCCGCAGTGGAAAATTATACTAATTTAACACACTTAAATAACAATTCTTTGGAAAACAAGTTCTAGGCAATTACTTTTTCTGGAATTCATTTTCTTTCCACCCATTTTTCATCCTTGTAATCAAACGGACCTTAAGAGTTAGTTTTAATATTTTTTTATGCTAAAGGCAAAAAAAAAAACGTATGAAGTTATTTTAAGGATAACCTCACTAAATTTGAAGTCCCAAAACCATTAAACTTCCAAACCACGCAACACAAAGGTAATCAAATGGCTCTAACTAACCGCAAGCTGTGTATTAATTGGGCAGGCACCACCTCATTCTTTACGTTTTAACTAATATTGAGAAAAAAAAAAAAAACCAACAGAGTATTGATTCTCCTAACAAACAACCAGAATATAGATTGACTGATTTGTTCGTAGGCTCTTGTAAGTATGATTTTATTGTCCAATCAAATTCTTTAAATAAATTTAATAGAATCGGATCGTTTATTGGTCGACCATTTTTATATCAATTGAGTTGCTTGTAGAACCCTTGTTGACAGTTATTGTTAACAATTTTGGTATTGTCAAAATTTAGACCGTTAATTTAAAAATTAGTTTGTAAGAATTTTTAAAATAGATGAATGTGATGCTATCAAGTGTGAAGTTGTTAACTAAAATTGTACAAGTAATATAATTCTTTTTATATCTAAAGTACCAACATACCCCAATCATAGTCAAATTGAGAGATTGATGGGTTTGAAAGTCGAACTCTATTTACTCATGATCGGCATATTCATTAAATAGCGCGTGTTTGAGATCTATTTTTAGAGAAATAGATTTTGTAATAATAATTTTTTTTTAAAATGTGTTGTTAAAATGTATGCAATTTTTTAGGATTTACTTACAAAACTATTTTCTTGAAAGAATTTATAGTTGAAAATGAGCTTTAGCCCTTGTTTGGTAAAAATTAAAATTTGGATTTTAATCTAAATCAAAGTTATTAATTAATTTTAACCACATATTTTATGGGACCCCCAACTTTTCAACAATTTATTTCATCAATTTTTACTAGTGTTCTAAAAAGAGCGCCTAGACGTCGCCTAGGCGCGAAGTGTGATGAAAAATCTTTGTCTATCATTATTCTACGAAAATGAATTTTTGAATAGTTAATTTTTGAATAATGTGTGGTTAAAAATAGGGAAAGAAATTAAATTTACGTGTAAAATATTTTATTGTAAGAATTTATAATTTAAAATGAGTTTGAGAAAAATAAGTTTTCAAATAAAGATGGACAAACAGGCCTAATTGAAATTGACATATGAATACCATTTTCGTAAATATATCAACATTAGCCGGCAGAAAAGTCAGAAAATCCCCAAGGTAAACGTGAGTGTATTTTCCCGCTAAAATTTCTCTTAACCACCTGGAAAGCAGAAATTACCCTGTATTGCTAAGTGACTGAAGACAGCTTTGCTCCAAGTTGACAGTCTGTTACATTACGTATACAGTTGTGTATCTATATATCAACAGATTAATAAATTACATTCTCAAATTGCCCTTGCCTTCATATTATATAAATTCCTCTCTTCTTCTTCTTCGTAAAGCCTTACTTGTTTCTCTCTCTAACACACTCTGTTTTATTCTCTAGAAAGGAACTGGAGCAGAAGAAATTATTATCAAGAATAATTAAGCTCCTATATAATTCTTTGTTGTTTAATCAGGTAATTAATTGATTTTCTTTGTTGTTTAATCAAGTAATTACTTAATTTTAATCACTTTTCTTTCGATTTATTTGCATAATTTCTCGCCCGCTCAAACTCACAGTATGAGCGTGAATATATTTGCAAACTTTTTTTTTTCTTTTTTCAGTCTCATGATCGATCATGATTTTAGGAGTAATTCGTTACTTAATTCTTGTTCATTAATCAAGAAATATGAATAAAACTTTTGTTATTTTGGTTTGTGTTCTATCGGTTGGATGTATTCGTGTGTATATATTTGCGTACTTCATGTTCAATCCATTGTTTCTTCAGTAACTCCGTTAAATGATTTACCTGAACTGAATAAAATAGTTTCTTTATTGCATTAAATTATTTACCAATTGAATGAAATCTTTTCTTGAATGATATCTCTGTGTGGGGGTATAATTTTCGTGTTTTTCCAAAAGAAAGTGTAATTAATCATTTCATTTATATATTCTTTACATTTATAATAGTCAGTGATTTTATATTCCAATTGTAGTTCAATTTAATCTGATATTCATTGAATTCCTGCGGAAATTTGATTAGGTTTTATTGGGCAGGAAACAGGATTCTATATGCTAAAAAAATGCAGAGAGAAATCTCCAGCGACTACAATTTTGTCGGGTCACTCTTCTCAAATTTCCACTCAAGTCGTTCACCCTTTCTCGATTATGTTACAACCGATTCCAATTCCCCCTCAAGCATTATCAATTCTCAGCCGAATGATGATGACATGTTACTGAGTTCATGCTTGCCTCGCTCTCATCAAATTCAGCTGCAGCATCAGGACCTGATTGACCGGCACCATACGGTGCTCTCACACCTCCACAAGACGGCAAAGCAAGTCCAGTCCCTTCGCCAGGACAATGTCAACCTCAAAATGTCTAACATCGACTTGAACCACCACCTGAATTTGTTGCTCAATGCCACTTCATCATTTGGGCTGTCGGGTCTGGATCCGGGTTCGAGTTCAGGTTGGGGTCCTGTTGTGGATGGGCTGGGGAAGATGAGTTTGGGAGGTGAAGATGGACCGGGTGGAGAAGAGGAGTGGGAGAATGAAATGACTGCGGCGTTCTCCGAAGGCCATAGTGAGAGTCCCAAGAGTGTGGTAGATTTGGGTCGGGTTGGAGGGAGTGGGGAAGAGAGAGTTTCGTTGCCAAAAAGTATTTCAGTTCGGTCCAGTGGATATCTGAAGACGGTTCGTGCTGTTGGGATGAGCAGTGGAGGAGGTCAGGCTAAAGCATTGGACCGGAGCAAGACGGTAAAGTCTGCTAACGCTCCCTTTCGTTTCTGATACTTTGAAATATTGTACTCTAAATCCTGTAATTATGTTTTGATATGCGTTATCAATGGTAAATGATAAGAGTAATTAGTAAAGGATGATATTTATTAATTTAAGCTTCATAGGGAAGTCCTGATAACTAATATTTACGTTTGCTTAATTAACCAAATAAATTTAAAGAACTTCTTGAAAGTTCACTTATAATATGTTTGTGGTAGTTTATTTTAAAGATAAACGACCGTGTAGCTTAATTTTATATGGACCCACTTATAGTCAAAATGTGCCATATATCGGAGCTTATCTTTAGGATAAACCAATCCAAACTTTAAATACCCCATAGAATTGACATGTGTTTGCTTGTGCTTGGGGAGAGTTTGGCAGAAATGTGGTGGGGTATCATACAAGAGTACCGCTGCTTGTGTATTGTTAAATTGTATTCAGTGGTTGAGATGAAATCAACTAAAAGAAAAGATGGAAGATGAATAGTTTTCTTTACACTATGGCACTGATGCATTATCCATGGTTAGTGCGGCCGTGGGAGTATATCTGGCTCGAGATGAAAATGCATTGAAAGTTCATCCATTGCAGGAATCCTAATGGCAATTGGCAAGTGATTACATGTCTGATTTATTAAATGCTAGGCAATTGACAAATATTTCTTGTCAACTAGTCATCGTAAAAAAAAATCCCTTTTCTTTATTTATTTTTATATTTGTTAAATTGCATTACCGAATAATTTCATTACCATTATGTACTAGTATGTGACTAAACACCAAAATTCCATCTTGGTTTTGAGGTGAGATCTAGTGTTTAAAATGAGATCTCAAATCATCTTATTAACCACAGGATGCTGAAAACATTTGTCACTCATTCAAAATAAAACGGTCAAGGAAATATTTTGTTGAAATGTATACAATGACGTGCAGGAATATGGATTATACTTTTTTATGTCATGCAATTTGAGATGTATCAGTGATAATTTCAGTTATTGGTTTGTCAGTGTTATAGTTTATAAGACTATGATATGCATAATAGAGCTTCAGATTCACGTATTAGGAACCTTAGTAATGAATGTTTATGTTTAACGTTATTGATAGAATTTTGATTAGATGAGTACCAAGAACCATATTGAACAATGTTAATATGTGCTTGTGTCACTAATGAATACTAGTTTACCTTAATTTTTATTTGGAACTAATTTTTAAAAGAGCTTATTTTATAAGTGTTTTTAGAGGAATCTACATTGGATTAGTTTCCTATAAAAGCTTTCCTAACTACACTTTCATAATATTAGTCAAACGGGTCCAGAAGCAGCTTATGGTCTATAACTCCTTTTGGCTTTTCAAAAACCATGCCAAATGGGCTCCTAGTATGAGAAAAAACCAATTGGTAGGAAGAACATTATAAAAACAATTGGTAGGAAAAAACATTAAACTTAGCTACACCTAAAACGTTCTGTCAGGAGCAAATATTATATATAAGACATCCTAAATTTTAATATGACATGTTTCCATGAATTACAAATTTATTGCTCTCAAATCCATTTAATAGCTAATAGATCCTGCCAACTTTTATCATTCATAACTCAAGAAAAAGCTGCAGTTGGAATATATTTTAATGGATTTTGGTACATATGTAAGGAGCATTGGGCTTTTAATTTCTTATGTGCTGATATAAATTTTATGATGATAATGTAGCAAAGAGTGTATGTGAGTGGAGGGAAGAAAGCAGAGGAAGCTCTTGAACTGGAGGTGTATAATCAGGGCATGCTCAAGACTGAGCTTTGCAACAAATGGCAACAGACAGGTACGTGCCCATATGGAGACCACTGCCAGTTTGCTCATGGCATTGAGGAGCTCCGCCCTGTACTTCGACACCCTCGCTACAAGACTGAGGTGTGCCGAATGGTCCTCAATGGTGACCACTGCCCTTATGGCCACCGCTGCCACTTCCGCCATGCCCTCACTGACCAGGAGAAATTCATGAGATCAATGAATACCAGGTCACTTAAGCCTCTGAATTATCGGTAACATCTTCAGATTATCGTAGTTATATGATAAAACATAATTTGACTATAATACAATCCTCCAAATAAAGGAAAAACTTCCAAAAGTTGGCTGTTGTAAGTACAAGTATCGTAAATAGCTAATCTGTCTGTACTTCGATAATTTTGTGCCTCCTCTACGTTTGACATGATATGATTGTCATAGCTGTAGCAGCCGAGTAAACTCTTTTTGTAATGATACAATGCAGTTTGGTTTGGCTAAGCAACTTGTGAATGTCCTGTTCATTTATTCTTTCGTTTTCAAATTTTTGTAATGATTCTATGAAGTCTAGGTCATTTTCATAATAAAATTATTTGCACATCCGGCAGGATGGATCACGTTGTTTCATAAAAAGAAGGGACAAAAATAATGTAAAATGCAATTGGGCTATAGATTTTACTGATTGCTGAATACAGTTGGCCGACTGATTTTACTGACTATAAGTAAAATACAGTTGAGTCAGCCAGCCAGTTACTCTTCAAAATTTCCAACTATTAAACAGTAGTTTTATTTTGTGACTTTGTGACGTTAAGCTAATATATTGCTTGAAATATTGGGGCTCTACTAGACAGCCACAACAAAAGGAGAAACATTTGTCTAGTTTCAAATACCCTTTTCTAGTTTTTGATTGCTATGATATAGTATACTCAGGGGCAGACCCAATGAAGGAGATATCTGCATTGAACTTTGGGCCGCTCCCATTTATTTGCACCCCAACTTAAGCTTAAAAAATGAAATAGGCCAATTAATTGGGCCAATATTATTAGGAAGGTAGATGTCATTGACTTGCAGAATAGTGATCTTTCCATAATCCATTCCAATTCCTGATTAAACCCATGCACGTCCCCATCGAAAACTGGAAGATTTGAATTGAAACCCACAAAATCCACCCAAACAATAAGGTCCCAAATTGATGAGATTGAAGCAGCGAAGCCGTGGATATCAATTAAAGCAAGTAATAACCAGATAATTTTTTGTAATCTTCTTCTTCTACCTCTTATTTTATTCAATTCAGTTATTGATTCAGAAAAATGTGAATGGAAAGTTGTTTTGTTTGAGCTTGAGAAAATGTACCCGGTTTGTTTCGATCAATTCGGAAAAAAAAAAAAAATCTTGTTCAAAAATTTGTTTAGTTCAATTTTTTTAAAAAAAAAAATCTTCTTCTTCTACCTCTTATTCAGTTATGTTGTTCGATTCAAAAAAATCTGCTCAGTTTCCTACTTGATTCAATTATTTATTAGTTTGGTTGGTGTCTTGTACAATTGTTTTTTTGAGCTTTACATTCCAATTCAGTGCTTTGAGCTTATTAATTCAGAGTATTATACATTCCAATTTTACATTCCAGTTCAGAGTATTATACTTATTAACTTAAGTTTTACATTCCAATTCAGAGTTTTGTTTCTTTTATTCTTTGTAATTTGTTTATTTTACATTCCAATTCTGATTTATTATAATCAATCATGAAAATATTTTATAAATGAAAAATTCTTGAAGTTGCGGAAATTGTTAATGAGGAGATCTCAAATAGAGACAATTTCTCATCTGAATTTAGGATTCTAATGGTTTACAAGCTTTTGAATTTGACAATAATTCTTCCAGTTTCATATTTAGCATAATATTGTACAAAAAGATTTATCCTATGAGGAATTACTGAATAAAATACTGGACCAAAAGGTACATAAATTACGAAATAAGAAGATTCAACTGGTCAAAGTGCAATTGAGTAATCATGGAGTAGAAGAATCTACTTGGGAAAGAGGAGAAGATGTTAAAGACAAATATCCGACAATGTTTGTTTAATTAAATGTAGTTTTAAGGATGGAATTTTTTTAGGTGTGAGAGATGTAAGGTCCCAAAATTTTATATTCTTAAGTAGGTTGATGTAGCCCATTTAAGGTTGTGAAAGTCCAAGCCCTAATTTATTTAAAAGCCCAATACTGGTTTGATATGTTTTAAATAATTTTAATTTCATGAAAGTTCATAAGTAGTCATTTGTGTTTTCTTTAAAACATAGGATGTCATTTAGTGTTTCCCAGATATTGGACCGGGCGGTGATAATTTATTTTATGGATAGTAAATATTTTTAAGACTTGATTTGCACACATTATTTTTCAAAAGGACCAATTTATAAGTAAGAGAAGATTTCATGTTGTTATGTGCGGCTTTGTATTTGTTAGTTCCTTATTTATTTAATATGGATAGTAAATATTTTTAAGATTAAATTTTTCGTACGCGTTATTTTTCAAAATGGCCGAATTATAGGTAAAATATAGTCTATTAAGTTCTATGTGAGGATGTATATTGTCCCGTTACTTGTTAACTTAATAAAGTTTAGGGACCAAGGGTAAGAATTTGAATCTAAATTTAAAAACTCAATTCATTTCATTCTCAAATCATACTCACATACGTTTTCATAGTTTGGTTGAATATTCAATGCATTAAATCTCATAATTGGTAGGCTGAAATGTTGCATTAAACCTCAAATTATATTCATATACATTTAATATTTGTACACACACATCACACACGTATAACATAAAGAATGAAACTACAATTAACGAATTAATCCATTTTAAATTCTCTTTAATTGACAAGTGATGAATGCAACCGTTGTCTTACCTTTCAATTCCAAACTACACACTTTCTAATAAAGGTGAAATTTACACATTGAAATATATATATGGATAGTAAATATTTTTAAGATTAAATTTTTCGTACGCGTTATTTTTCAAAATGGCCGAATTATAGGTAAAATATAGTCTATTAAGTTCTATTTGAGGATTTATATTGTCCCGTTACTTGTTAACTTAATAAAGTTTAGGGACCAAGGGTAAGAATTTGAATCTAAATTTAAAAACTCAATTCATTTCATTTTCCTCAAATCATACTCACATACGTTTTCATAGTTTGGTTGAATAGTCAATGCATTAAATCTCATAATTGGTAGGCTGAAATGTTGCATTAAACCTCAAATTATATTCATATATATTTAATATTTGTACACACACATCACACACGTATAACATAAAGAATGAAACTAAAATTAACGAATTAACCCATTTTAAATTCTCTTTAATTGACAAGTGATGAATGCAACCGTTGTCTTACCTTTCAATTCCAAACTACACACTTTCTAATATATGTGAAATTTACACATTGAAATATATACATTGAAATATATACACTTTGAACAAAAAAAATTCAAGGGAAAGAAAAGTAAGAAAGATTGTTTAAAGGTATTGGTTGCATTCAGGAAGCAATATTTACGTTTAACTTCATCAATTCAAAAGCGTCAAATGAAGGTAGGTAGATGTGCAAGTGTTTATTTTATTTTCAAATTATAATTTTTCGTTAAAAAAGTTTGAATGAATTGGTACTTCCGGGTACGGTGATTCGGCACTACTATAGTTTGAATGATCATTTTCCAGCTCTATGTGCTATGATATTGCTATAGAAATTGGGGTTATGCTGGAAATCCCTCCACGTACGACAGTATGAATTCACAGTTCAAAATTTCTAATTTGATAACGAAATGCACCGATGATATCTATTGAGTTTTAAACTCATGGGTTAATTCCCCTTTTACAAGTTGATTTGATATTCTTGGGGCGTGGATGATAATAGATGATGATACAACATGCTATGCAGAAGCCGGTGACTTAACGTTTTTAATTCGAATATGCAACACTTACGTTTCATTTTAAAACAAATTTCTAAGAACATCATAAGTTGAATATTCTAAGAACATTTTATGAATAAGTTATGATTAAAAGTAGTTATGTGTTAAAGAAATTAACTTACAAGTCATCATTTACCACAAAAGAAAGTATTAACGATTTAGTGTTGCTGTTTTTCTAAATTTTCAACTTCTGCCCTGGAATTCAAAAATTCATAACTCAATCGTTACTTGAATTTTTTCAACATAATCATTGGCGGTTGATAGCCTCCTAGGTTAGCTACTGAATAAACTTGAAACCATGTCGATCTGACGTCTGTATTTTAAGTAAACTACGTTGGGTTACCTTCTAAACTGAGTAGCTGCAGGATTTTGAAAAATATTTTAATACCTCATATGTTGTTGACGAAAGCTGATTTTTGGATATGTCATAATATAAAGCATTTTCCACTTTAATAAAAATTTTCATGAAGTTTCGAGGTTGATAACTATGCAAACGATATTATTTTTGAAATTGTCATTGAGTTAGAAGACAAAAGCAACAACATTTATTTTCTTTTTATTTCATGTCAATAGTTACATATACGGTATGTTGATTGCATATTCGGTAAGCTGTATATATGGTAAGTTAGTTGCATATACGGTGTGTTAGTTCCATATATGGTATGTTGGCTGCATATCCGACAAGGTGCATATACGGTATGTTAGTTGCATATATGGTAAGTTGCATATCCGGTATGTTGCATATATAGTATGTTGTTGTATAGTTAATTATTTAATTAAGTCTATGGTCTACGAGTAAAGTAAATTTAATCTTGTGACGTTTCGATTCATGCAGATCGGGCTTTACGGCATGGTATCAGAGCACGAGTTTAGTCGATTCAATAGACTTAGCATATTTTGTTTATTAAAAAATGAAATATTTAAGGCACTCTCATGGCATCTCGCATCCATCAGTCGATCGCATCCTATGACCCAAGTATATTTAATTAAATAAAGTTCTAATTCTTGCTACGAATGGATATGATTCTATGGTAATGTCTTCCATGTTGTGATACATTCTACATTTAACTTTATGTGCATCTTATATGTAAAAAAATGTATTTTTTTATAAAACATGTATTGGGCTAGAAGTTAAAAATGTGGATGACAAATGGCTAAGAGAAGACAAAGTGCGAGAAGAAGGAATCATGTCAGCCAACAAGAGATAGATATCTGAACTTACCTAGATTTTGAGGTAGACGAATCCTTAGATCTTGACAATCACATACGAAGCATGTACCAACATTGGCTAAAGGAAAAGAATGCGGGTTATAGGATTAGTGACCGACAGGCAATAGGATATTTGCTAGAAACTCTTACCCCTCGTGAGAAATGTATCGGGAAGCTTATACGAGAAAACATGCTATCTCAAATCTTGGAAAGTGAACCTAAGGAACTTGATTTTGAGGATTTTTGCAATGCCTATATTCATAATTGGGAGACTATGATTGGTGATGTTATCTCTCACTTGGGATCTGAATTGACGGTGACTTCAAATGACGAAGTTGCACAACCAAATGTGGCAGATACTAACGAAGATGAAGAGGGAGATCCAAAAGAGGACCCAGAAGAAGACCAAGAGTGAAATGAGTAGAGATTATGGAGATTACTCATTCATTATATATATAAAATTTATCGAATTGTTCTTTTTCTATCTCATGATGTAGTAAAAAGAAGAATCAAGAGAACAAGTCATGAAATAATTATTTTTTTTTATCCCAAGTATTCTGGTATTGGTATACAAATTTAATAAAAGAACTTATTTCTTTCTTCAAGGAAAATGTCTCGACCAAACGATAACAACCTGATAAAGGACCTCCTGCAAGCGGTTCAAGATCTCGTAAGCTGAATCAAAATTACGCTCCACCCACACCACTTGCTCCTATTACCCTCCCGATTCATGCCTCAGTAGTTGAGTTATTTCGAATGCATAAGCCTCTACCTTCGATAGAGCATCTGGTCCACTAGTAGAGGAGGAATGACTTCGTACGTTGGAACGAATTTTTCGACTCATAGATTTCACTGGTCCCCAAAAGGTCAAGTGTGCAAAGTTTATGTTTACCGGTAATACGAGTTACTAGTAGGATTCGATGTCCCGAAATAGGACCCAAGAATAGCAGTTAGCGTTGCCTTGAGAACAATTCAATGAGGAAGTGATAGACAAGTATTTTCCTCAATCTCTAAAGGATTTCAAGGAGAGCGATTTCCTTAGCACAAATAGGGTAATATGTCCCTGACTGATTATGAATGAAAGTTCATTCAACTCTCAAGATTTGCTCCACACCTGGTTGACACGGAAATTAAGAAGACTCAAAGGTTGGAGTAAGGGTTAAAAGCAGACACGTGATTCTTATGTTTCATTTTTACATCTTACCATAAGATGTTGGAAAGAGCTCACACTATTTGGTATCAGGAGACTAATGCAGAGCAACACAGTCAATTGTTCGGCCAGCAGGATAAGAGACAAATCGGGAAGAGAAAGTGAAATGGTCAAGACAAAGGAAAGGGAAAATAGCAAAATAAGAAAGCTAATATCGGACCTAGTGTTATAGTAGTCGCAGTAGTGACGTGCCCTAAGTGTGGTAAACCTCATCGTGGTGAATATTTGTATGGGAAGAATGCCTCTTTTCGGTGTGGTAATCCATGGCATATTACTAAGGATTATCTCATATTTACTCAGATGAAAGATGATAACAATGATCAGAACAAAAAAGGGAAAGCACGAGTTTTTACAATGACTCAGAAAGATGCAGAGGAGAACTCAAACGTATGTACTATTTGATTCGGGAGCTACTCATTCTTTTGTATCGACGTCTTTCATTTTTATATCTAGTGTTACTTGTAATAACTCAGAGAGTACACTAGAAGTTAGCATTCCCTCAGGCAGAACATTAAATACAAATCAGTTAGCTAAGTCGGTGAATCTTGAAATTGAGAAAAAAAAAACATTAGAAGCTAATTTGAATCTGATAGAGATGAAAGACTTTGATGTGATTTTGGATATGGATTGGTTGGGACGTAATTATGAAACCATTCGTTCTAGAGAAAGGAAAGTGTCTTTTCAGAAAAATTTCTTTCCCTGGAATAAAGACCAAATCCCATCTCCAATTGGTATCTGCCTTGCAAGCTAAAAAAATATTGAGAAAAGAAACACCTCAAGAGTTTTTAGTTAACATCTTAGGAGAAAAACAAGTGAGTATAAAGATTGAGGATGTACCAGTGGTACAAAAATTTATAGATGTGTTTTCAGAAGATCTACCAGTACCCCACCAGATAGACAAGTGGACTTTACAATAGATTTGGTTCCTGGAGCGACACCAGTATCTAAAGCTCCATACACAATTGCTCCAAAGGAATTTCAGGAGTTGAAAATTCAGTTACAAGAATTGTTAGACAATGGCTTTATTCGACCAAGTGTATCTCCATGGGGTGCACCAATGTTATTTGTAAAGAAGAAAGATGAAAGTATGAGGATATGTATCGACTATTGAGAGTTGAACCATTTGACCATCAAGAATAGATATTCCCTCTCGAGAATTGAGGATTTGTTTGATCAATTAAAAGGGGCTAAGGTATTTTCCAAGGTCAACTTACGATCTGGATATCATCAATTGAATGTTAAGGCTAGCAATATACCCAAGATGGTTCTCAGAACTCGTTATGGACATTACGAGTTTACAGTTATGCCGTTCGAGTTGACAAATGCTCCAACAATATTCATGGATATAATGAATCGTGTATTTCACCAGTATCTATATCAATTTGTCATAGTCTTCATTGATGACATTTTGATTTTCCTCAAAAGTAAAGATCAACATGAGGAACATCTTAGAATAATTTTAGATTTACTGCGCGAGGAAAATTTATACACTAAATTTAAAAAGTGTACATTTTGGCTTGAGCAAGTTGGATTCCTCGGTCGTGTAGTTACTACCCCTTGAGTAGATTCAGTAAAAGTGGAAGCGGTAACTAATTGGAAGACACCAACTAACGCTGGTGAAGTTCGGAGTTTTCTGAGATTGGCTGGGTACTATCGGAGATTTATAGAAGGATTATCCAAAATAGCTGGACAAATGACGCAATTGACAAGGAAAAGAGCAAAGTTTCAATGGACAGATAAGTGTGAGCAAA
>CAIGRP010077148.1:0-18931 GCA_903798385.1 Fraxinus cuspidata
GGGATTTTAGCTTGTCTACATACAACTTCTATAAATTTATTTCATGAATTACTTTTGGCTTTAACTGCAGTAGAATACCTTGCTCAAAGAGGTTTATAAGTATTTGATCAAACATAGCAGGATGATTGGGGGGTTGGGGGGGGGTGGGGTCTTGAAAGGACTGCATTGATCTTTGTCTTGAAACAATTGAATCATGGTTTTATGGTGATAGAAGAATTGGATGTTTGATTGATATTTTGAAGGTGATTGAACTCCTATATATAGTATAGACTAGGCATTCTTAAGGCAAGTTAATAACTTATTGGTAGGCCTGAGGTATGAATATGCTGGAAGAGTGAGTGATTATGCGTCCACCTGGGAGGTTTCTTACTACATATAATGCTTCTTTATTGTTGCTCTTATATTACCCTTGCCCACAGGTGGTGGGATGTGGGCAGGCAGATGGAGAATGTGTTATCATATTAAATTGATCTTAGAATTGCGTGCTGTCATTTTTTAACATGATGCTATACCTTGTGGAACCTGGAGGTCCAGTTTAAGTTAATTTGCTGGAATATGATACCAGTTATGCTAATGATGAATGGTACAAGATTAGAATCATGTGATGATTTCTTTGCACACGATTTGGTGAAATCGGCTTGAATATTGGACTTCTTTTGATATCAATTTAGAATTTTAGATTATAGTATGTTGGGATTTTTGTCTTTGAAGAGTATCATGAGCATAATGTGCTTATTCTTTTGATGGAGGCATCTTCGTGTTGGATTAGACTTTTTCTTATTCATCATTATATCTGACATTGCAGTTGAGGAACTTGGTTTGGTCTACGTCAAAGCATGATGTTTACCTCATGTCACATTACTCAATTATTCACTGGTCTTCATTAAGTTCCAAGAAGACAGAAGTTCTTAATGTTTCTGGCCATGTGGCCCCATGCGAGGTGCATATTTCTTATGAGGATTGGCTTTCAGTCATTTAGGTTCATGAGTTTTATGGTTCTTCTCTGGCAATGATAATATATGGAGTTTGAAATGTGGATATACTCTCTTTTTCTGACAGAAACACCCAGGAAGTTTACTGGAGGGATTTACTCAGACTCAAGTTAGTACTCTGGCAGTGCGCGGCAATTTATTGATTGCTGGTGGATTTCAAGGGGAGCTTATTTGCAAGGTAATTTTATCTCTTGAAGAATACTTTGTCCGCAGTATCTGTTCTCACTTCTCAAACATAGTGTATCATGGTAAACGACATGTATAACATGACTTCTAGCACGTATCACTTTCTCTATTTGGAGTCTCTCATTTTTGTATGAGAAGTTTTGATTTTGAGGATGTCCCTCTTTCTTCATTTGCAATCTAAATATATAAAAAAGAAAGATTACTCTTTTTTCTGTGATGGGTGGAACCGATAATCAAGGAATTAAATGTTTACTGACTGAAGTATTTCATGTTTGATGCAGTATCTAGACCGACCTGGGGTTACTTTTTGTACCAGGACAACTTATGATGACAATGCAATCACAAATGCAATTGAAATCTATGACAGTCCAAGGTTAATATCATTCTCCTTTTTAATGCTGACCCACCCCCTTTACATCTATCTTGGAAGGTGAAATAGAGATGCTGCACCAGCCCTTTGCATTAAAAATTAACATCCATACATATTCTGGGACTAATTGGCTTTAAATCACTATCAGTGGTGCTGTTCATTTCATGGCTACAAATAATGATTGTGGAGTACGAGAATTTGATATGGAGAGATTTCAGCTTATCAAGCACTTCTCTTATCCTTGGCCTGTAAATGTAAGTTCAGTTTCTTTTAACTTGTGAATATACCTACATTTGATGTACTAATACGAATTAAGTAATGTTTTCTTGAAAAGTACAAGGTAATAAGAAATCAAGGAACTGCATACAAATGTGTATTTTATTTTATTATTTTTAATTTGTAGGTCTTGTGCTGCAGTATCTTTATGTCACTTAAAACTGTATATCAGCAGAGTGCCCCCTCAATCTCAACGCACGCATAAAAATGGGCAGACACGGTCACTGATAAAACAGCTGGCACTAATGTGTAGATTTGTTTATTTGTGTCAGACCTATTTTCTTTGGACTACTCTTGGACATAAATACCTCTTGTTTATACTTTACAATTCTGAAACTTTGTTAGTCAACAACTGATAAGGTTACGAATTCAAATGTTGGGTGGACATTTTGTCTGCATCTGTCAATCTGTAATTGAGATGGTCTTAAAAGTGCAACATTGGTTTTTACTAAAGGAGAAATATGGTAGTATAGTGCATTCAAGTTGAATTTATTATCTATACATGTTAATAGGAGAATACTAACTGTTGCAGAAAGCTAGTGTGAGTGAGATTTGAAGTTGAAATGGTAGAAAGAATATTTTGATAAGTTCTCTATTTGGTGTTTGATATGGGAAATCAATTATAAGTGCTGTGTTAACCAAAAGAAAATTAGACTGATGGTCTAAAAATAGAGCCAAATTACTGTTCTAACTTTGGGAAAGATCAATTTATTTGTTTCTGTTGATGGTTTTATCGAACTTACTAGTATGCGAGTGTTATGGATGCTGATCTGCTGTTGCTGCAATTGAATCTCATAGTTAGTGCTGTTATTATTTTGTTCCAGAGAGGTGGGTGTATGATGGGAGGTTGGTTTCCTTGGTTGTACATGGATCAAAATTGTAACTGGTTTATCTGCCTGTTTGTAACAATAATTCCTCAAAACTTTGAAGGTTGGAGATCATGGAAGAATCAACTGCTCAGTGCTCTTTATTCTTATTAATCAATTTGTTACGAGCTGTCCCATGTAGTACTATCACAGTGACCTCAATATGTTCTCTATATGTAGTCCCTAAACATTTTCATATAAAGCAACCACCTGGTATTTTGATGAGGATGAGGTTTGGGAATGTGTTCTCTTTCTATAATCCATTTTATATTGTTCATAATTAGCAACCACCAGATCTTGTGCGTGAGGGTCAATTTTGGGGCTGCAAAGCAGAGATTGAGTCCACTATAGAGTTGATAACTTGGAGATGATATTTTGTTTTGGTATGAGATTATGTATGCCTTGTATAATACAACCAATGGCATATGTCCCAGCAATTTTAAAAGGATAAGCTTCATATTTGAAATTATTGATTAGCTGTGTATATTAATTTTTTCCCTTCCATTTTAAAAAGTAACGGCGATCATACTTTCTGTGTAGTCATAGTGCAGATTGATTTTTTTTCCCATTTTGAAGTATACAAGGATACAGCATTCTGTGTGTTTATAGGGCATGTCCATTTCTTAAGGTTATAATGATCATGCTTTCGATTTGTTTACAGCACACCTCTCTGAGTCCAAATGGCAAAGTCGTCATTATTGTTGGAGACAGCCCTGATGGAATGCTCGTGGATTCTCAAACAGGGAAGGTAGTATTCGTGATGTTCGATTTATGAAACTAATTGGACTGTGGAAAGATCTGATATAGAATTTTGTATCAAGTGGCTAATGGACAAGAACTTTTTCACTTATTGACTCTTTTTTTTTATTTTAGACTGTCACGCACCTACAAGGACACCTGGATTTCTCTTTTGCTTCTGCATGGCATCCAAATGGTCATATCTTTGCCACTGGAAACCAGGACAAGACTTGCCGTATATGGGATGTTAGGAACGTTTCAAAGCCGGTTGATGTACTTAAAGGAAACCTAGGTGCTATTCGATCAATCCGTTTCACATCTGATGGGCAATTCATGGCAATGGCTGAGCCAGCTGATTTTGTTCATGTCTATGATGTGAAGAATGGTTTTGAGAAAGAACAAGAGATTGATTTTTTTGGCGAGATCTCTGGGCTTTCTTTCAGTCCTGATACAGATTCCCTCTTCATTGGAGTGTGGGATCGCACTTATGGTAGCCTTTTTCAGTACAATCGATGCAGGAACTACTCGTATCTAGACAGTCTAATGTGAAAATCATTTGATTCCTTTGCATACATTGTTGGAGCAGAACTTTCTCGTAGAATGACAATGACACTGGTGACATATCTATTGTTACATTCTCAAGAAAGGAGCCTGAGGGTGGCACACTCACAGAATCTGACTGTTGTGTCTTCAAATAATACCTACTGGGTTGCATAATGAAGTTTGGTGTGCATCTTCGTACAGCCACAAATGAAATCTTCATCTTAGCTCAGGGCTCACATCATTAATGGAAATGTCACTTTGTTGATGGCAATTGAGTGTAAATGGAAATTTCTACTGCATCGTTAATTTTCTGGAATTGACTGCCTGCTATTAATGTAATACTCGAATAAAGTCTTTGGTTTGGGAAGAAACTATACATTCGATGGTTTTAGCAAGTTGGAGATATTATATAAAAGATGCTTGAAAGTTGTGAATCTGTAAATTGCTGAATAGCCTAGTTCATTTTTCGATGATAGGGGAGTGTGTTCGTTATTACTCTTTATGGCTATAATACAGTTGAAATAAGGTGTGTTAGCTGGAGATGAATTTTGCACTAAAATGATTCCTAGGCCAATTTATCAATTCTTAAGCATGACCGACATAATAATCATATGAATCTCTGTCGGAATTTTGACGTAGCATAAACATAGAGTGCTGCTCGATGTATCCCTATCTATAATTATCTAGGAAAGAACGAGATTCTATTACTATATAGGGGAAAAACCACCCAAAGGTCGCCGTATAGCCTGGATCACCGGTGGGCATCGCCCTAGCCGGCTTCCTGTACTTGTAAACTGTTTGATGAAACGGGAAACAATATATTTTTCTTTACTTGTTCGTAAATTTAATCTTACGGTCTTCTTCTATTTGGTTCTCCAATTCATTATTACCCTGCAGATACCCATCGATATAGCTTAAAATGCTTTTTTCTTCTGCGTCTAGCTGCTGCATACACACTTCAAAAGCAGCCACTACTTGTGGACTAAATACTGAATCATTTCCATCTTCCCTTCTCACAGGATTCACCTTGTTATAGCTGCCAAATTTTCGAGTGACATAAGCTCCGGGAGAATAAACTTGCCCCTCTACATGAAACCATTGCTTATGCCTTGCAATGGCCGGAAACTCGACAGGTGACACATCAATTGATTTGAGTCCTTGGGCAACAGCCTTCCTTTTCCAACCTGTCTCGCGCACAGCCCCTTCTTGAACAAAATTCTCGAAATCATCTGATTTTTTCGAACTGGAACTCGTGTTCTCCGAGGGTCCTTCAATAATGTTAGATTTGTTCTTCATAAAATCTTTAGCATTTCTATGATTGTTGCCATCATTGCAGTCTTCATCCATATATTTTAATGTGTGTACATTCTCATCAAGTAATGACTCATTATCTTGAAAGGATTCTCCATCTCTTGTGCTGGACAAATAAATTCTCTTCAGCAAGGCATCATATTCCTCAACCGTGTGAAAGCTTCTAGAGCCTCCGGTGTTCTTATCTCTCCAATCTAATTTATTTTCACTGACCCCCTCATTCTGAGGATCTTGCATGGAAAATTCTTTATCCGGTATCATCTGACAGCTTTTCGACCTTGACAATCTCCCAAAGTCGTTCATTCGAACAGCATCTTGGGGCAGTAATGAGTTTTCAGCATCTGCTTTTCCTTTGGCAATTTCAGCAGTTTTGGGATCTCTGTTTTTAACTTCATTTGTAGTGTGTGCAGAATAAACAAAGGCAAGAAACTGGTCATTGGCATTGTGGGAAGTTAACAATTCTTCCCACACAGGAATGGATTTGGATGTTCTTTGGAATCCACGATTCAACTCTTCTTGAAAGCTCAAGGATCGAGTAACTGATTTCGAAGGTATGCATCCCATTAGACTGCCTAATCTTGTATTGGATAAGATGGAATTGAGCAGAACCTCGACAGGATCAGCGAGTAGCCAAGTTGATTTTGAAAGCTAAGATTAGTACTGAATTTCCCGTATAGACGGCCACGAACAAAGAGACGATAAGGGTGAAACCAAAATCTGGGAGTAAAAATCCACAAAAAAAAAATTATATATTTGTTAGCTAAAAACGAACCTTGTGATTTAAATTCAGCTACTGGTATTAGTTGAATCACTTGAGTGTTGTTTTTTGGACAGTAATTGGAATTTTTGGTGCCTCAGGATACCTTCCACTTTTAAAGCACCCTGAATAGGGAGACAAGATTAGTTTGTGGTGGTTTAAAAATTCAGCAGAAAGCAAAACCTTTTCATTTTTAATGATTCTTCGAATTTTGCACGGTGCTCAATGCAGGTGCCAATCGATAATCAACTAAAAGTTTTTCTTTTCATTTTACTCCAGGTACAAAATGAGAGGGACAAAAGTTTAGGATGATGATTACTTTCATGCCTTTTATGGTTTGATTCCTTCACAGGAACACCCTTTCGACAGGTCTGGGTTAAATAATAACAACGGAGCACACAGATTCTTTTTTCTTATTTGATTCGGTTTATTGTTAGATCTACTAGACTACGAGAAAGATAAAACACGTATAAGTTTAGATCAAAATTACAAGTTAACAGAACTGCCTAGATTCAGAAACTATCTGCTAGCATACCTGTCAAGTGGCTATTGAAAATGCTTGTAATAAAAGGAAACTAGTAATGGAAGAATTGAGAGTCCATTGGCAACTAATATGGCAGAAATAGGAAAGCAGCAGACACCAGTGGAGACAATTTCTTGGTATCTTTTGCTTTAGAGATGGTGGTCAAGACCTCGAAATAGTTGGAGGTGTAAAAGACGCGACAGTATAATGAACAATATTATAGTCCTACGTTTTTTTACGAAGACGTAGGGTTGAGTTATTAGAACACTCCAGTGAGAGTAGGCAGGTAGTCACAATAAAGGCTGTGGGGGAATAGTTAGAGATATCAAGCTGTACTCTGCAAAAAGTTTTCAACTTTTGAGACTGATTATTTTGAAATTATTTCATTTGATAGTTGAATAATCTCCCAAACTAATCATGGTAGCATTTCACTTTTTCATATTAGTTGAAAACTTGAATACAATGTACTCAATTCATCATAAAAAGAAAAGTAAAGTTGATAATGTTGATTAGATGTAAATGATGATCCCAAAAGTCAATAATGTTGGCTGGTGCGGTAGGGACGAAGCTGACAAACGAAGCGAATAGGGCCCATATTTGTCGCCTCTGACGTTTTCAAAAAGAGTAATGCCCTTTGTACAGGACATTACCTTCACAAGGGCCTATAAGTACAGGGCATTACTCTTTCAAAAATTCGTGATTTTGAGCTTCTATGAAGTTGTTTTGCATTTTTTGAAGTGCTTGTTTGATCCTTATTCTTTTAAAAATATTTCTTCTTTTTAAAAACACATTTTTTAATAAAATAATATTATTCGCAATTCAAAAAAATTTCTTTCATTTTTAATCACGTAGTCTTCATCATTTACTATTCCAAAATGTATTATACAGTATTTGTTTGGTGCTCAAACAAATCTGTAATTGTTAATAATGTGTGACTAACAATGCTTGACTAAATACGACAGTTAAGAATTTGCATTTGGTGTTGTCAAAAATTGTGCCTGAGGCTGCACGAGCTCGATCATGGAAATAAGTCCAAGGATGACCACAGGCAGAGCTTCCTTGTATTACAAAAGAGCAATAAGATGTGACCTCGTTGTACTCCAATGCCCGAGTCACCAAAGTTAGAGAGAGATTATATGTTGTATGCGTAGTGTCACGTGTTTTATATAACGTAATTTATACCGCAAGCGTACAGTGTCAAGTTTTATAATGTATGAATGAAGTTAGTATCGAACCTATAGGGGTTGTAATTTAATTTCTAATAGGTACTATAATTGTGTAGCTATTATTTAATCTAGATGAATGCAATTTGGAATCAATGGTTTTAACTAAGTTAGGAATGATTGTGACGAATTTGATGAATAAATGCTAGTTACACGAATTAATCTATATAGGAGAGCCTAGGGTATGATTACACCTAACTATCAAATATGATTTTCAAAAACCTGGTTATCTCTAATCAATTTTCTATGTTTATAAGTAATAACTCTTAATATAATTCTACCATCTCTCTCTCGAGTGCCACGTTAAATTAATCTTAGATATTAATTTCAATATTTATATTCCGAACTAAAATCAAGATTTATCAAAATTGAGGTTCTTAGATGGAACAAGTTTCATAAATTTTACACTTTCTCTCGAAACCCATAAAATATAAGTTGTGTTATTATTGTGATCGTGCCTAAATTCCCCTTTCTCGAGTGCCCAAATTGACTAGCATCTAATCATTTAATTGGTTGCTAGTTAATTGAAAGTATTAAATCAATAACACAAATAAATGGAAAGGAAAATTTCATAGAAATAATTAAAACAAAATCAAATCATATCCTCAAATTTTGGCTAATCGAATTATTTAGTTCATGATATGAGACATAAAATCTATACAATTCATAAAGAATAACATGAAAAGAAGAAAGATAAAACTAATTTTTGGATGTTAAAATCAATTTTCTTTGCCAAGTTGCCTTTGTCTCTTTCCTGAATCTTGCCCCCCCTTCAATTCTTCGTGAAAGGTTATCTTAGGTTTGTATTTATAGCATCTTGAAGTCTTGGAAGGGTTGGAATCGAATTGAGTCAAGAAAAGAATCCAAAAAAATCAAAATATTATTTCCGCATGTGATGTTTTGTTTCTTCTATTCTTCTATCATTGCGGTGCTAGAACTCTGCCCCCCCTTTTTTCTTCCGAATCATGGCACTACGGCGACATAGCTGTGGCGTTGTAGTGCCATTTTTCTAACTTTTTCTTCTCATTTTATTTCCTTCTTTTACACATTTTTTCACACTTCAATAAACCTATATCACAACATCAAAACATACATAACTACGTTCTAGACATTTTTAAGAATAACTAAATAACAAGATAAAGTGACATTAAAACAATGAGTGAAATACGCTCATCACGTAGTGCAATAAATTGTATATGAAGTCATAACCATAAGGCTTTCTCGTGCACAATCGGATGGTTAGGAGTCTTTGTGGACCTGGGAGTCTTATTGCAATTGTATGTTAATAGTTGTGATATGATTGTACTTCTGTAGTTGAAGAGTAAGATTTTTCATAGATCGGATCCTTATCTTGTATTTAGATCATGCTCGAGGTCATGCATTAATCTGACAAGAAGGTAGATCATGAGTTACAACAAGCTAGAGAGGTCGAGCCCATGCCTATGCAATTTTCGTAGGGTGACCTCCAGGTCGAACTCGAAGCCCTCAGGGAGAGGTCGTAGTTGACTTAAGTTATTGAATGTGGATATGCAAGGCCAATGATGAAAAATGGTCTATGGTGAGGTGGGAAATGATAAACGTACACACTCCCCTCACATGGGGGACCCACGGACAGTAAAATAATTGTTCCCCCTGTGATTGGGACGTGTATATCTCGATGCATGTGTAGCAAAATCTATAGTGAGGTGCCACCCGACACTGAGTTGTAGGCCTGATGGGGCAGTATCGGGGAAGGAGTCATGATGCTGACACCGAGGTGGATGACCCTGTAATGTCAAGCCACTTTTTACTAGGACTAGGAGACAAGACAGTATGATTAGCTTTGAAATTATTACTGTCCCTATTCATTCAAGGTCGAGCTTGAGCCAAAGACGTAGTTTGCACATAATGTCACGTGTCAATGGTCAAGTCAACCACAAGAAAGTGATCCAATGGAAAACAACTATAGGTATGGGTCAGCATTTTCTTTTATTTTATTCATCTAGTTTGGGTGTTGTAATCAATATATTTAAAATATAATTACAAATTACTTTTTTTTAATATAATTTAATTAAAAATTGAACCTTTATATAAAAATTTGGATGAAGGAAAAAAATGTTATAAAATTTTTAATTGAAATTTATTATTTTTTCGTAGATAATGAAGATAAACAATCAAATGGGGAAAAAAGAAAAGAGAACAAATATAACATTTAGAATAAAAAATAATTAATTTTTAATCATGCCTCCACGTTCGTAGAAGGAAAGCAGAAAAAAATATTAAAAAGACAAAAAAAATATTAATAAATCTTTTTTGAAAGTCGTACATGATGTTGGGTGAATGAGACATTTTTCAAAATTTTTTTTTTCCCTTTCTGATTAAAAGTTAGTACCTCAATACTCTTATAAAAGTGCTTAAAAGTTACTAGCATTTTAAATACACTAATAGATATTTCTAAAAAAAATTAATTGAATACATCGAAGTAATTTTAAAAGTCTATAAAAGTTTCTGTTAAATACTATAATATGTTTAGAATGCCTTATAAAATTATATTAAATATTTCTAAAATTTTAAATCCTTAAAAATGTCTAAAAGTCTCGATTAAATGCACTATCTAAGCCTCTGTTTTGGTCACCTTATTTTTTTCATTCTTATTCTTCTACTCATTTTTAACCACACATTTTTAATAAAATAATATTTTCCATCGCATCAATAACTTTTCCTTCTTTTTCAACCACACATTTTCCATCAATTTACTATTCCAAAATAATTTTTTTCAAAATAATGCGGCTCAAACACATCCCAAGTTTCAATTAACTAAATATACTAAAATCACCTCCTCGCAAAGGAGAATGCCTTCAAGCTTAGAACTTCCACAACCCATCGAAGTTGGTCAAAACCAGCTTATATAGCCATGTCCTCGTGTCGATTTCACCTTCTATCTCTTCAAACTTCCGCCATGATGCTTCACTATCTTCTAATACAGTCGAGACACTTTATAGCAGCGGGTCACAAAAGATTTGTATCCCACCTGTGCAAACTCACTTCACAAAAGTAAAATTATGACCTCGTTTGATCCACATTATTGTAAAATGAGAATGAAAATGAATAACGGTCATATTTTTCATTTTTACGGATTAGAAATGAGAAACAAACGGAGCCATATTACATTATTTTTCTTCATCCAAGTGGGAGTTACAAATTGACTTGTAGGGTACACTTTTACACAATCAAATATACATTTATACATCAATAATCTAAAATATAAATTTTACACGCAACATTCAACTTATATGTAAGATCCCAGCAAAGGGACATCAATCCACTGCTTTCAACTGTTCACTAATGACAGCCTCCGGCTGCAAATCCAATTCTTGAATTGGAAAGGTCATAAACAACTTCAATAGTCTGTTGTTGTTGGTTGCCTATAATGGCGATTTCACTAAGATCAGAATTACTCGCGAATGCCAAACACGTCGTACCTTTTTCGACTTCTAAAATAACATTGTGTGGTGCCAGATCAAGACCAGCACCACCTTGAAAGATCATTTGAACCTTAGGAACAATTCTTGATATCTCGTCCGAAGTCCCTTTGAAACACGCATCGAGTATGGAATATGCTCCTGTAACTTGATGCTTGGACGAGATGATCCGAACCAACTCCTGTCTAAGGGCCTTATACACTGATGCGGTTATGCGTGATATGGTTGTTCCCGAGTCTATGATTGTAGGGACATTGTAGCCGGATGCTGCCACTCCCAGTGTACGACCAGCTACTGATATAGCCGAGAGCTTTAGAAAGTACAAGGTAGGATCTTTAGGTTCAGACAACATCGGAGTGAACTTGAACGAGGACAAAGAAGGTTTTCCGATGGAAAGAAAACCACCGCTGCCAATTTTTCCTAGAGGCATATTAGTCGGCAGACAATAAGAGAATATATTACCATACTTGGCAGACAACTGGGAAAACATAGATAACTTGTTCCGCGCTAGGCCAAATAGACCAGCTGATTTTCCAAATAGGCCTTCATTGTCTTGTCCACACCCAAACACGAAGTTAGGCAGAGCCTGTCCCGTGCCTAGGCTCAATGAATCTTGACTAAGGTATCCGATGGAAATAGACATGTCCCCATAAGTAGTTACGTAAATGCACACATTTGAAGAAGTGCAGCCTGGATTGTTGAGAGTAGCTACTTCCAGGGCGGAGCATTGTCTTGTGTCACATGATAGCTGCTGATAAGTCCTTGAAGCAGAGGGATTGAAATAGGATCCAATTTGTGGGTGGCAATACACTTTACAGGGCTCGCACTGGATCCACGAGAAGGAGCTTCCTGTGTCGACCACCACAGGATAGTATGTTGGTGGAGTTCCTAGTCCTATTTTGGTATAGTAATTTGCAATACCAAGTGGCACCCCAGGATTTAGAGGAACATCAACAGATTTTGGATCAATCAAGTGTGCTGATCCTCTACTTCCGACAATAGGATGAGCTGCTGTCGAGTTTTTCTTTGCGAGTCTAGAATTTAGGAACATAACACGAGTCCTGTCCAAAGAAAGTGCCTCGGAAAAGGGCGAGGAAGCCTCGGAAGTCAGGCCTGAGTCATGCCTTCCTCTACCGTGATACAAAGGAAGGTGTAGAACCGGGTGTTTAAGCTGATCAGCTTCTACAAAACAAGAAGTAGCCAATAAGACTTAAGAACGAAGATTCATAAAATCTACGTGTTTGCAGCATGTCAGCAACCTTTGCTATGTGTGCTGTGTATATACACTCGTATGATCAGGATTCAAGCGTGAGGGTAAATTGTAAACAGGTAAAGGCATAAACAGACCTTCAATTACTCGAACTGACGTCGTTCTTGCTAGCAAGAGACTGAAAAGCAGAGAGAAAATCAACCTCATTTCCTCAAAACTCCTTAAAAGTGCTGTCCGGTGCTTCAAGCTTTATTCAAACGGTGGGAATTTATAGCAAATATTGGTGGTCAGCTGATAATTTGGCCAAGGCAGAGAGAACGTTTCAAATCGACTTCTGGGGTTCTCATTACAGCCTTGATGGAGATGAATACCTGCTTTGTTGAGATATCTATTTTCCTTTAATTCAGGGACCCATTTTATTGTCTCTGGAAAAGATTCTCATGTTTAAGTCACGACAAGGTCACTTCAGTCAGGAAGAGAAAATGGATCTTTACACTTGGAAGCCGATAATTGAGGTATTGGTCACATTTTTCAGCCATCTTGATTGGAATTTCGATTTGATTCGATAATGTCTCGACAAAAACTATGTTTTCTCAATAAATCTTTCGGTGCATAATCAATCAAATCCTATACACAGTAAGTGTTACTAGCTTTTGACTTGCGCACATATGACATATTAGTACGAATAGTACAAGGTATCGGTAGTGATTAGTTTGTAAGAAACTGCTTTATAGGGCAACACATTAACCATACAAATATATTCACCATTTGTAGGAGAAACGAACAGTGACAAATTACTCAATGAACAAATTAAGACAAGAAAATGTAATATAAAATCAAGAATAAATAAACAAATCAAAATCATTACAATGTTAATATTAAAATCACACCTTGTGCTTCTGTAGATACTCCAAAAATTTCCAATGAAGCGTGAGGCTGTAGAAAATCCTAGTAAAATCAGTAGTTTTTGGTACGACGTCACAAGAAATTTTAATACAATAAATGCAGCTGTAATATTGCAGTATCATGATAATATTTTCCATTACAAGGAGATAGCATGTAGAAGTCTTATTTTTACATTACAAAAGCTGGGTAGAAGCCGTTTGTGTGTGTGTTCTAACAATCATGACTCAGCGTCGGAAAGCGTTTCCTTCGCTTTCAGATCTTCCCTGTAAATAATGTGTTCGACGACGAACACTCTCCTCTATGGTGGAGCTTCCTCCCTTCTCAGCACCGTAGATGCTCTTTTGAGCAGCATCGAGGAAGTTCCTTCCCAGAGAAGCAGAGTCATGAATGGCTTCCTGAGCATCATTCACGTCTGCTTTCTTTAGTCTTTTCCATCTTTGCTCTTCATGCCTAACAGCATCCATTTCCATCTCCCGCAGCCGAGCAGCTCTCTCTTCTTCAGAAAGCTTAGCAGAAGTTCGACGTCTATTATTTTTGTCAAGCCTTGGTGGTTTATCAGAAGAATCAAAATGGCTATTCCTGTCATGACGAGATTCCACCTGTCGGTCTGAATAATATTCTTTACATTGGGAGTCGTCATAATTCCTCTTGCTTCTGTGTTGTTCTTCATTCTTGTCAACATTCAGATCATGGTCGCTAGCAGGTCTCCATTCTTTGTCGTCCTGGTGATAATTTCTTTTTCTATAAACGTTCCCTTCAGTTGATTCTTTATCCAGATTCCGGGATGATTTATGTGAAGGCTTGTCATATTTTGAGCCCTTGTGATGACTGGCATCTCTTCTTCTGTCCTCTGGCAAAGCCGTATCTTTGGAGTCGGAGCCACTTTCTGAAGATGAATGTTTCTGATGTTTAGACCTCTTGTGGTGATGCTTTTTTCTCCCTTTCTTCTCATCTTTTGTTCTATGACTCTTTTCCTTGGGCTTCTTAGCTTCAACCTGGAAAGTGATAATTGGTCAGAATCAGTTAGCGTTCTACAAAGCTTATGCACGTCAACATAACATTATAAATTCTCTCAACATGGTATAACATGCTACATTCAATAAGTACAGTCTCCACGAAACAAAATCAAACATCTTTGGATCTAAATGACAAAAGAATTAAGAAAGGAAATTGGAATCCTCTGTGAATGAATATTAGGTGCACTTTTACTACTGAGACGCCAAAAGGTACAACTCACCAATCAGATATTTCCCCAAAAGAAACTCATTGAGAAGAACCTCAAAGCAAAATCACTACTAATATAGAAGTTCAAGTATAAAACAAAATATGCAATGGATCTTTTCGCAGATAATGCCAGGAGCAATACATAGTCAGTTCCTTTCTATCACCCACATGCTACAGCTTGTAGAACCTCAGAACAGAAACCCTTCCACCCAACCAACACACACGTAGACATTTCAAACTTGTATATAATTTTGATTGTGGATCATCTCAAAGGGAAAGTGGGCTCAGTAACGAATACTACTACATCAGAAAAACATGATATAGAAATATAGATATAAGTGTAAGCTAAATACAACTAGATGTTCATTCTGATGAGAACAAGACAGCATATGTGAATAATTTCTCTTTAACTAAAAATGCATCTAATAGAAATCTAATGCGATATAGTAAAGGGGCTTGAGACGTCAGGTTCACCAGATTAAGCTTTACTGCCGCATTATGATGGTTAGCATGGTAAACTGTTTCATACAGTACCTTATAATCCCTAATATGGCATTACAATCCATGTCAGCATAGAATAAACAAATTATTAAAGTCTGATGCCACTAAACATAATCCTAACTACTAGACTCTGTGATAATATTTCAAATAGAGCATGTGGTATGATATGACAACACCACATTCACATCTTACCATTCTTTTGAAATCACATGAACAACGTGCAATAATAAACTTACAGATTTTCGAATCATGGCCATCTGGACGGGATTATTCTTCACACGAGCAAGAGCTTCCTGCTCTCTCTGACGAATCAAAAGCAACGGATCTGAGTGCAATTTCCTCCAGGCATCATTAGCTGTTTGTGGTTTCTCCTCAAATAATGCCCCCGGTGCCAATGACTGCTGCTGCTGTAACATTAGCAATTACAATATAAATTAACGATACATAAAGTGGGGGAAAAACTCAATCTGCAATTCAAAGAAATTACTTTAGTGGTGGCAGCCGAAGAGGAAGAGGCAGTGGTCTCAGGATCAGTCCTTGGTAAGGATTCAAGTGCTTTAAAACTAGAACCCCCTTTCCCAACAGCTAATCCCGAATCATATAAAAAATCCAAACGCTCTTGCTTCCTGCAAAATTACACTTCCATAATTTAAATTATCCAGTGTAAAATTTGAAAAATTAAAACGATTTTCTTAATTCAAATTTTCTGTTAAGGAATGAAAGAAAAAAACTAAAAGCCCTAATTCGAAATTTCGAACCCTAAACGCATAAAATATAGGGAAAAAATAGTTAAAACTTACGGGACAAGGCCAGCTTGTTCCTGAAGTTGGCGAAATTCGGAACGCTCTTGTTCCTCGTGAATCTGCTTGCGAAGCTCCTCAAGCTTCTTCTGTTCGGCATCAAGCTTTTGCTCGGCTTTCCATACGTTTTCAATGTTGCGGAGGCTACCCGTGTGCCATCCCTTCTTGTTCAGAAACTTCAGAGCCATATCGAAAAAGTCTTCCGATCAATTCCTTGCGAGTTGCAATCGCTTCGAGAAATTCTCTCCCCGGACTGTAATTTGCTTTCAATCAAACAATCAACGGGAGTAGTGGTTTATACTTTCGTTTTTTTAATTAATAATAAACTTCTCACTAATGTTTACCCGCCAATTTCTCGAAAATACTAATCAAACCCTACTCTACATCCACAGTATAAAAGACTAAGCAATTTTTTGATGGATTAACCTCGTATTTTCAATAAATTTTAATAGAAATTGATATAATATATGATTAAAAAGTTATGAATCTTATGAAATGTGTAATTAAACTTTTCTTTATTATTTAACCATGCATTATTTATCAAATCACTATTTCAAAATATATTTTTTGAAAAAAAATATTGAGCTCAAACATGCTCTAAACTCTTGTTTGTTCCTATTTCTCAAAGCTCATTTTTTTTAAAAAAAATCATTTTCAACTATACAATAAAATATTTAGCACGTAAATCCAAATTTTTTTACTTATTTTTTAATCACATTCTTCAAAAAATCATTATTCCAAAATCTATTAATCCAAAAAATGGAACTCAGGCATGGGCTAAATATATATTCACACCACAAATTTAATAATTATACTATATTTTAGTTGTACGATCATAACTTTTATACATTATCACATTTATATCTTAAACTTTTTTATCGCATTCTTATTCTCAAATTAACATAAATTGTTCCTAATTATGATTTCTTTTCGTAATTTTCTTTAAGCCATGGTAAAAAAAACTCATTTGCCCGTTTTATATTTTAAATAAGAAAAGCAAAGTAATAATGCAAAAATAGGATTAAATATTAGTTTTTATTTTAAAATATTTTGACAATATTTTTAACGAAAATCATGATTAACGATAGGATTTTCTAATCAATGAAATGTTAAAAATATGTCATCATTTAATTTGTATTGTTATCAACAAATGTGAACCACCATTAAATGTAAGTAAAATTTCTAGTTCCAACCATATTGATCAAATTTTATAATTTGTGTTAAAATGGAAGTAAACCTATCTTTGTAGGACATAAGGATAATAATTTGATCGTACTTTTTTGGTTTAAAAAATTATAATTTATAAAATTGATGTTTTTATAGATTAATGAAGCCCTTACTTGGTATGAATTAAAATTTAAGTTGAAATCAACATTTAAATTTAAACACATATTTTATGCGATCCACAACTTTCTAATTACACAATTTATCATTTTTTTATCAAAATTTACTAAAAAAATTGATTTTATTTCACATCAAACGTGGGCTTAGAAGTAGTATCATTATTCTTAATTGTATATATTATTTTATTTTTGTAATGATTTATTGGATCGGGATTATGTTGTTTCAGTTTATTTATTTATTTCTACAGAGACTACCATTTCAAGTTGAAGAATTCCATTTGTACAGAAATGGATGACATATAAGCTTGACAACCTCTCACATTCGTGCGGACCCGCGTAATTAAAAAATTTCAAAAAAAGTGGCCCCAGTTGTGAGTGTTCAGTTACCCATTTCTATCAATCATTTTTTGTACAAATAACATGTTTGTTTTAAGTTAATTGTATACGTAGTACTACAATTTTCAATTATATATACTAATAACTTAATAGTCTATGCCTTTTTATTATTGTTGTTGTTGTTGTTTTTATTTGTTAATCTGTTACCATGATTTATTGGATAAGGGACCAATTTATTATATAAATTAATCAACTTAATAGTTTATGTTATTTCAAGTAATTATTTGTATATAATAATGTGGAAATTAATTGACTTTTTTTTTTTTGTTGAAAGTAATAATACCAATAATTAGTAATCAATAGAAATTATAATTATATTTTAATCACCAGATATATACACATGCCGAACATCTTCATATCAAAAAATAACCAACCTAACCTCAGCCTGCAGAAATTTTCACAAGAATAGAATAAGCATCCAAAATAAATTGGACAGACATCTAATATACAAAACTTTCAAAAAGAAGAAAGGTAACAACAAAATTGATATAAGAAGAAATAAACAATGATGCTCATTTATTGAGCGTTCTTCAAAACATGTGAAAAGGAAGAAATTAGAAATTGCCAGAAACCCTACGAATACTCACGTGAGGTGGACCCCATGTGAATTAAATATTATCAAAAATAATGGGGCCCATGATGCTCATTTATTGAGCGTTCTTCAAAACATGTGAAAAGGAAGAAATTAGAAATTGCAAGAAACCCTACGAATACTCACGTGAGGTGGACCCCATGTGAATTAAATATTATCAAAAATAATGGGGCCCGCCCCATGTGTGTATTCTGTATGGTTTCTGTTTTTTTTCCTTCTATACATGTAGAAGTGTTCAAGAAATTATTGTGTCCAAATATTAAGAGTCCAGCTACAAATAAAGAAAACGATTGTACCAACATACTACACATCTACGCATATCATATCAACTCATAATGTAACAAACAAAATAAAAAGGATGCAGCATAGATTGGAAAAATCACGTCCCTATTTGGTGGGGATTAAAATCAAAATTTTAATAAATTTTGATAACAGCTTTTGAAATGTGTGATTTGCAAAGTTTCCAAATATGGTGTCAAAGACCGCAACTTTACTTAAGCCCCTTGACTCAATCGCAACCGCAGTTTACCCAACTTCGACCGCACATTGTAAATATTTTAATTCAATTGTAAAATAGATGTGATATTCGAAAATTTTAGTATGATTCTTCGTCATATTAACGTCTACTCATATCACTTAGGTATTTGTTCCGAATGCTGTTATAGGAGGTATTAGTCTTTCAAATATCTTTCAAACTTTCTAGTATTCGCCCC